>JBCAUA010799989.1:0-14725 GCA_038406235.1 Peronia verruculata
GGGGAGGAAAAAGAGAACCTTCGGGACGCCCCCCCCCCCCCCCCCCTTATCAATCAGAGTGTGTATGTAAGCATGTATGTGTTTGCAGTAGAATCCGTTGATTATCCAGCAGAGAAGAGCTTGTCTCAAAATCAATGTAGAAAATGTACAATTGATATTTAAAGTCCGTCATTGTACTTCCATTCCGTTGTCAAACAAATAGCAAAATAGATGTATACATATCAGAATCACATATTTTTCATAGTTTGATTTTTTTTTTTAAAGTGCAGTCAATAAATATACAGTAAGAGATTTTATCAATAGAGATTAATGCAGAACATCTGTGTTTGTCAGAGTATAGATGTCTAATAATATGTGCTTAGTTTTCAAATAACCATGCGACGCGGTCTGAAATGGCCAAGACAGTTTCCCCTCGTGGGGGGTCAAGGGATGGTACTTTTAACTTTTTAACTTTTTTTTTATATTCCAACAGTCAACCAACTTGTGTGATTTTTCAGGATTCTGTATAAAGAACTGGTGAAAAACAAGTACTAACAAGGGTCCAGAGTATTAGGTACGTATCCTGATTGTCTATCAACCTAACGGTACCTATCAGTGCAAGCCATGATCTTTAATCTTTCATATTACGGATGTGAGGAAACAGCACTCGATGTTAATGTTTGTTTCTAGACCTGAGCTAGTTTGTTATGTTTTAAGTTGGTGGAAAGAAGGAAGAGTATGAAACAATAACAGAAAAGGTAATGAGGAAGTGTTCTGTATTTGTTTTTATATTAATTTGACAATGCAAATATTATTATATGTAGGCCTATTTAAGAATCTTCTGTATTTTAGGAAACCTTAAGTTTTTCTCAATCACATTGCAGGGAGTCTCACATTCCTTGCCATTTACTTTTCTTGAGCACTTTCACTTTATGCTGTGTGAATTTTGAGGAAGAAGAGTTGTAATTCACTACATAATTCATGTCTAAATTTTGCAGTGTGTGATATTTAGAAATGAAAATTATTATGATTTTTCAGACTCAATTATTTTTTTTGATTTAGAAGAGCTTATGTGTATACTTTTATCTTATAGGTTCTCTATGCAGTCTGATCGTTTACACATGTTACAGGCAGATTTGCAGCAGAGATCAAAGAACTGAGTTAGCTTTTGCCTCATACTGCATTGTACTCTGTCTTTGAGCTGTTTTTCACGCTATTCTTTGAAAATTCTTTCTTAATTGAATTGTATGGTGTCAGCTCTGGATCTGTTCATAAGGTCCCCTCTCTGAGATAGTCAAATCCAGACAGTGTATTATTTCAGTTGCACTTTGCTTAGGAAAGTTAGATGTTTCAATGTTTATCATCACCATAAATCAGCATTTATTGTTTTTCAGGTCTTCAACATGCCTAAGTACTATGAAGATGTGGAGGACACAACAGAGAAAAAGAAATATGCCTGTGAAAGAATTAGAGATGAACTACTTGAATGTCTGCTGAAGAGTGATTGTTGTCAGAAGGTTTGTTGACTAACTGGTTTGTTGGATACGTTAAGTGGTTGCACTGATGATGCAGAGATAAGACTAAGAGAACTTAGAGAACTTGGCTGTGTAAGGTGTCAGTGTTGTTCATAGACTTTTCCTTCTCTGTATTAGGAAACAATGGCTACGTGGTGTTTTCTTGTAGGAGACAAAGATTCAAATTATTTTTTTTGATATTTGGGGAAGTGGAGTTGGAGGGGAGAGTGCGGAAAGTGAGAATAGCACCTCATATATTCACGAGTAAACAAAAGAATGCATCTGTCCTGATGGTGGATGGCACAGAGAATGTGGAAATTGAACTTATATGATAACTACTAACATTGAAGTCGTCACGTCCATGACTGTAGCAAGTCCAACAATACATGATAATTATTCCATGACTTTTTCAGGAAAAGAAGACACCAAGACAGTGTATGCATGAACCTACTATCTCTCAGGAATGCACCAAGCTACGAGTAGCATTCTTTGAGTGCAGAAGATCAATGGTATGGGCTTCTACTTAATATTCATTTCCTGATTATCTCAACTCTTGTAGGTAAATGTCCACCACTTCTGAACTATTTTATTTTTCAATGATTTCAGCTTTCCCACTTCAATTTCAAAATGATTGTCTACACATGTAGTTTAATCATTTAGAAATTTGCAGATGTGTAGTCTTTACCTGCCCACCCTTTAGAGTGAGCACAAGTAATTTGAGCCATCATATTACATGTATGTTATAAATAAGTCACGCATTTTGGTATTCAGATTATGATGGAAAATACAGGCAAGCAAGAAAAAAGACTGCAAATGTTATATAAATTCATTTCTACCATCAGGGATATACATATATACCTTTCATCTTTGAGCAGTCACACATTAATGCATTGTCCGGTTGCTACACAAAATATTTTAATAATGTACTATATTTGGGATGTCCCGGTGTATATATATCATTGCCTCAGTTCATAAGTGTTCTATCTCCACTTTCTAGAAAATCAGCATTAAGTGCATCAATAGATTATGCTCATTATATACATATAAAGAGTTTCCTAATTTAGATTGAGAATGTACGTGGACTGCACAAGCCACAAGATAACCTCCACCAGGAGGTTGAAAGACGTATATAGAACGTAAATACACAAGCCACGTGTTTTGTTTAATGTGTATCCTTTATACTTCAGAGCCTGATTTCTTAGAATTACAGAAAGAGGAGATAGAACAATTGTGAACTGAGGCAACGATATGTCCTCTCATTAAGAGACATGATGGGATAAGATTTTTTCATTCTGAAGAGGAAATCTTTATATGAAAAAAAATTATAAACATGCAATATTGAAGAAAATGTACCTGCATGTATACCTCACACACATTCCTGCACATACTCATACACACATACCATCAAGTACAGAAAACTTCAACATGCTTATCTTGAGTCCCTATAAGTGACGAACACAGTTATTGGCCTTGTTTAAATTCCTGTGTTTTCCTTTGTATTTTTAGGAGAAGGGGGGGGGGGGGTGTCCTGAAATATGGGTTTTGCTATAAAAAAAAAATGCGATTTTAGGTTTTTGTTTCTTCTTAAAAGCCCTGCTTTTTCTGAGTATAAAAATGGTATCAAAAAGTAGATACGTCTATTCTAACCCAGAAAGCCTGAAAATGACAACTGAAGACACAAGTCACAGGGAGAGGGCTAGTATAAATAGGTGTTCCAGGGCTGAAAGCAGAACAAAAAAACTCTCCATGTCAATTGTTTGCAACATGTTTTTCTCAAAATCCAAATTTTTGACACTATTTTATCTACTTTTTATTTCTAAACTGATCGGGCATACGTAAGTTTCATAAAACCAAAACAATTACGTAGGCGTATTTTGTCAGGTTTGTAAGTTTTGGAGGAAAAAAAAGATTTTTACTATGAAAAATGGTGAAACTTGAAATTTTATTACATTGCATAAAAACATTTGTAGAAAATTTTCTTTTGCAAAGTTATTATGTCAAGCAACTTGTTCAGCAAATTTCACCAAGTTCTATTGAAATTTGGCAGAGGAAAAAGATTTTAAAGGTAGTCATTTTAGAGATGCCAAAATCTAGAATGATGACATTGCTGTGGCAACTGTTTGATTTTTTTTTGTTGTTGTTGTTGTTGTTGCTGTTTTCCTCTAATTTGGACATGCCAAATTTGATGGAAAAGGTTATAATAATGTATCTTTAATAATAAAAAGAATCACCTTCAGAACGCATCTCCCCTCTTAACATGCACTTCTCAAACTCTCAACACATATTTCTCAAACGATTTCATCATCATCTACTGAATCTCAAAATGGCAGAATGTTTGATCAGGCCTTTTTTTTTGTCTTGCCTTTGCTTGTCCCAGGCTGTTGATGATAAGGGAAAGGCATGCAGGAGTGATAGGTGTAAGCAGTGTATAGCGCAGGCCTAAATGTGGGCCTCATTGAAGATGAATTACCAGGAGGGGTGATGTGGTAATTGAGCGAGGTGGTGAACAAGGCCACTCACTTTGTAATGTTGGTATTAATATTGCAAGGAATATCCTTAGCCTTCATGACACACTGCACGCACAGCAGCCTAGTGGGTACTGCGCTATTCGAGAGACAATGCATTTTGTCATTCATGTATGTGAACTGAGGGGTGCTAAGTCCTATTAATGCTGCTAGGATCGGACCACATTAGTGTCATCATGGTTATATCCCCTTAGTAGTCCTTCCGTTCCTTTATAGAAAAGGTTGTCATAGAAATCTTGAATTTTGTGGAAATCTCTAACACATTTTTCAACCTGGAGAAATTAAAGTTTTCCATGCTCAAATGTAGTTACATAGACACTCCACATATAGAATAGTATTGAAATATCAGAGTTTCAAATTTGAAATTCTGTATGTCAAAGTCAAAATTGCACTTGTTTTTCCTTTCATTAAATTCAATATACATAGATTTTAATCTTCTGGGCAGCTTTTATATGAAAAGAGCAGTGGTGAGTTTTTTCTTTCTTTATCAATACTTCTTTCATCCAGAGAAGGAAAGAAATTTAGGTGGTGTAGAAAAATGGCACTGGTACTGAAATTAAATGCTTCATCTTTTTTTTTTTTCATTTATTCATTTCAGTTGGACATGCGAACAAGATTTCGTGGCCGAAAGGACTATTGATGTTTCATAAACGGTGGAGAAGGATTTGAGTTGATTGTTTTGAGAATGACCATTCTGATATTTTCATCCTATGAATTGTCCTTGCCTTGCTGATGTGGACAAAATGAGTGATCATCTCAGTCACTGGATTGCAATGTGTTAGTCAGGAATTCTGTGTGTAGTGTATGTGAGTGAAGCACAGTGGAACTCTGATGTTACAAAATTGGATGTTGTGAAATTTCAGTTATAAAGAAAAGAATACGCAGTCCTTTTTTATTTCTTTACTCCTTGTTATAAAATCTCTGAATTTTGCAAAATGCCAATCCTCCTGATCTCGCTTATAAAGAAAAATGTTCCCAGAAGTGACGAGTAAAACAACATGATGGTGTGCCGAAGATGGTGAAACTGGGTGTGCAACCACTTTTTGATTGTTCATCCACTCCTGACAGTGCTTGCCGGCTCTGATCACACACTAATGGTTAAAGACGAGATAACATTTGCATGATACTAATGAAACAACCTGGGGTGGGGATGCTGTTTCTTTGTCCACACAAATGAAAGTAAAGCAGTTTGGGCAGGGCGTACTTGCATGCCAGGTGGGGGAGATGAGGTGTAATCTTTACCGTGTAAGGAATGCTCTGCGATATCATAGATATAACACATGCAGACAATGGTATTGGAGTGCTCATCAATTAGACCGTGTTCATTGCTAGATCGACACTCTGCTGCACATTGCTCTAGCTTTCAGCGCAGAGTAAAATTTTTTATGTATCATTCAGTAGCCAACCATTCTCAATATTTCATTGTTAAAAAAAAAAAATGTTATTATTACACATTTTTCTGTGCAAAACGCAAGCGCAGGCTTTGTACGGGGATGCTCATCAGGGAAAATAATTAATAGAAATGATGAGTCAATGTATGGGTGGTCCCCATTGTTTTGTGGCCTCTGTAGGATATTAAGAAATTCTGACATTAAGAGATTTTTCAGAAATAAAAATCCTGGTCCCTTCGATTTCTTAATGTCTGAGTTCCACTGTAGTCTTGGTTTTTTTTTTTTTTTTAAATTATTATGTCCACTGGGGTTGTATGTTTGACCATTTTCCTGTATGATTCAACATGCTGATCATGTTGACGATGTTTGGCTAGCTTTTTTCTATTGAAATTGTAAATGTCTTTTGTTTGATTGTTTCTGTCTTGTTGGATAAAAGTTGTTAATTACAGGGGAAATTTAGCAAGAAGCTCATGTGTTTAGCATTAAAAGTGAGAGGATGAATTTGACAGATTACATAGGCTGGTTTGCAACAAATATTAGATTATATAAAGTACACCAGCAATCAATTTCTTTTCAAGTCTTTCTCATTGATGCCCTTTTCTTTTGCCTTTCTGTTAAATGGAATATGTGAAGAGAAAGAGAGCATGGAATGAGGTTTGATCTCAGCTGGTAGTTTGTCACATGTAAATCTGTCATGTTTGTTGTCTGTGGGGAAGAATACATCTACATGTATTTTGTTATTGCTGTCTTCAGCTCATGATGTTCATGTAAATCTAGTATTGTCATATACTATTTTTAAAAAGTTGTTACATTATTAAGGTTGGTACATGTATTTTGAGAATGAGAGTGAACATGTTTATCTACATATGATATTGTATATAATATGTGTGTTTGCCCTTATATCACACATGTACTTTCTTTTGATAATTGCTTCTTTCTTTTGTTTCTGATAAAAGATGAGAATTTTTGTCCAGTTCTTCATTTTCAGTGATAGATTGTGCGTTAGTTAAGAGTATTAGTTGCTATGACTGTAAAACTACTGCATGAAAGTGGAAGTGTTGTGATAGCTTTATACATAATATGTAAAATATTGTCAAGAACAAATAGATTTATCAGACTTTAAGTATATACTAATTTCTTTTTACCTTTTTTCTTCCCCCCCCCCCCCCCCCTCAATTGTTACAGCTTGCTTGTTTCTTACTAGTGATAAAATATCTGAACTTTCATTTCTGTAAGGGTGACATGGATGTGGGGAGTGCATGTCAGGGTATCAGTAAGTTGTGATAGTCATTGTGTGTGAATGTAATACTGTATTCCGTGATTGAGTCAAAATGACCACATTTAATAAAGTGACTTGTGAAACGAATATAATAAATGTTCTTGTCAGATTTAAAACTCTTGTTTACAAAGCATTGTCTGTGTGGCTGTCTTTTTTTTTTTTTGTCTTCGTAATTTTGTTTTTTGTTGCCATTTTAATTTTTTTGCTTTTCTGTTTCATTTTTTGTTCCACAGAGTGGTTACTTGTATTTCTTGTTTTTATTACAATAATCATAATATCCAGTTCATGCACTTTTCTTTGTCCTAATCAGACTTTTTCAACACAATTGTGATATAATATATAATTAATATATAATAAATGATACACCCAATAATATTCAGGTATTGTAATGACAGGTTCACTTAGCAATGATTTTTCTGTGCCAAAATATTCACATTCACAGTTAACTCTTGTGAACGCATTATAGTAAATCTGATTCTCTCACATTCTGAGAGTCACACAGTCACATGACATTTTTCGTTAAATGTGAGATAGCAGTTACTGTCATCTTACTATTCATATGTTCTTTATACTGTATATTTACTTCTATAGTCATAGATTTTGCAAGTGGCATGGATACTCAGTTATTATTTATGTTTGCTCAGTGTGCTAGTGCTATATGTATATATGAAGGGTTTCAAGGCAAAATGCGAAGAGCAGCATTTCAGAACATTTTTAGTTATACACCACAATACTGGGAATGGTGATTGTGTTATATGGTAAGGACTTTCCTTTCCATCTTCCTGAAAGTCTTCAGAAAATTCTAGTTCTTAATGATAAATTACTAACTACCGGAGAACAGATTGTCATTTTTCTCTAAACGGCGATTTTGGATATGTCTCATTTTGCCCTGAAACCCTTCATAATATATACATGTATGTATATGGATCATATTGTTAACCAAATTACTTCCCTTTGTCAAGTACAAACAGTTACGGTTTTGGTAAGCGTGTTTCATTTTCAACCTTCTAAGGTGGTGGTTATCTCAGCTGAAAGTACAAATGGTATGAGACAAGCACTGTAAAGAAAACAAACGAACAAACAAAAAAATGCATTTTCACTTGTTGCTGGAAACAAAGTACATGTAATAGAAAACTGAACAAAAAATTCACCACATGATGAAAATGTTCATTTCTCTTCATGATAATTTTGTCTTAGTTTTTGGCCTCACTTTCTCCAAAAACTTGGAAACTTGGAGCTCAATCGATTTTTCTCTTTATGTCTACATGTACAGTGTATAAATCTCATGTACATGACAAAGGGAAATAGGCCTAACCTAGCTGGCCTTAAAAAAAAAAATGGCTCATCGTCACTGCAAGTACATGTACATGTATTTTCTTTTCTTGTGCAACTTGTATATCTAGGTGTATTCATAGATGTGAAGCTCATAACCTCCTAGTTACCGAGAAAACTGGGATGAGGCAGAGAATGGGTTTGAATGTGAAGCTGCATAGGTTGGGGGGGGGGGGGCGGGTAGAGGGTAAGTTTTAGACAAATCGTGAGCTTAGTTCTCTGTTGCCGTATCTACATTTTTCACATTTTGAGAAAATTGATGAGTTGTGTCTAGCAACTGTTTTTGTACATAGGAGACAGGACAAATTGATTTCCAAAATATACCTGTTTGGGCAAGTGATCGGTGGAATGACTACAGTATATGGTAGATTTACTATCTCTTTTTGACATGACATATATATCTCCAAATCGCCCAAAATGGAGATAGGACAACAAAGAACTGAGCCCATGAAATACGGTCTATGAGTTTTGCTGGATTTGCAAAATGCATTATGTTACAGTCAAATACAGAAATATTGAATCAGGCTGGGGGAAAAAATATGTAGGCTATAAAAAATAACTACATGTATAAGAGGATAAGGGGGTGTGGGGTGATCTGGGGCCACATCTTTGATTAAGTTTGATCCTGATAAGTTTACAACAGCTGTCAGCTGTGTTCAGATTACTGGAGACAGTCTGTGTTCGTTCAGTGAGACATGACCCAGACCTGTTAATATATGAAATTAAATGAAGTATGTTGCCTGTGCAAACAAGGCCTACGACAAATTATTTGCCTTTCCCAGGCATGTATGCAGTATAAATAAGGATTGATGGGGAAAAATCAGGAAGAAAGAAAAAAGGACAGCCAGAAGTAAAGACAACAAACTGGGAAAAAAAGAGAAAAAAAAAAAATCCCTTTTCCTTATACTTATATGAATTGAAACAGACTAAAGAAATATATATATATTTATATATATACACATGCATTTTAATGAGATAAATAAGACAAATATATTTTTTCTTTTCTTTTTTTTTTTTTTTCCGTTGACCAGTTCTGAATAAAGAGAGCTAAAGAGATTTTTTTCTTTCTCCCCCTTGCTTATTGTAATGAGGTTCATGTATGTCTCATGTATTCAATAAACAATTAACGACAAGTCATATGGTGAAATGAAAAAAAGAAAAAAAAAAAGCTCATGAAGTTCTTAAACTGAAATATTGATGGTGATAAAGTGGAGACATCAGACATGATTTCCTGATTCGAGCCGATGACAAAAATAATGTGTGCAACATTTCTTTATATCTCGACCAGTTTTACCGTACATTATTACCCTAATCGTGACTATACGTATAGGAGATCTCTTAGATCTGTTCAAATCTAGTGGAGTCTGAGAATCTGGGGCTAGGTGTAAAGAAGCATAGGTAAACATATTCTCTGTTGTGTTAAAATACAACAGATACAGAATCTGAAAATCATTTGAATCAGAGGACGATTTGAGACCTTTAACCTCAAAGTCCTGTTCAAACAGTCACAAGGCCGTGTGCGGTGAGCCTGTTTGTGAAACACGGACATTGCACAGTGGATACGTTGTGTACACGAACTGGAGCGTATGGGGGCATCTACTGTCAGCGTACAATGACCACCAAAAAGCCCTTTTTGTTAAAAAAAAAATATAAAAAAATCCCAGCTAGAGGAAACTACATTTATAACTACTATAAGTGTCAATAGAATGTTTTGGAATGTAAGGACGTGTTATGTCATAATCTGGAAATTTGCTCTGACAGCGGCATCTCTCATTTCTGCCTACTCTTTATCTGATCTTTAACTGACAAGACGTAGGCCTATATATTATATATATTCAATCCTTATCCGAGATGGCGAGACATAGGGAACGCTGTGGCTCAGTGGGTATGGCGTGTGCTCATGGAGAAGACAGGCCGGGATCGACTCGCGGGTTCTGCATCAGGGGATGACAACACGAAGATCAAAATCCCGCATTTTTTTTTTTTTTTCAGTGACTCAGCGGTCACTGTCTAGCCTTCTCGGATAAGGGCGGATCCCATGTGTATGTTACAGAACTCTTAGCAGTTCAAAATCGATGGAAGATTATGCTGAGTGCCGCTATCCGGGCAAAATTTCCAAATTTCTACCCACAAAATTTCTCAGCAGAAATTGGCAAATTCTAAAAGCCGAGATAATCCTACTTTCTTAGAATTGAAAGGCTTAGGAAAAACAAACATGGCTAGACATTCGGCTTCCCGACCCAAGTTGCTGAAGAACCACTAAGTCACTTAAAAAAAAAAAAAATGCAGTTTCTAAGTTTCAAATCCTCTAATACTCTGATTATTCACCCCCCTCCCCGGTAGGAGAGTTTGAAGCCGTGACGTGAGTTTTTCATTGAGGAGCAGATATCTAACCCCCACGGTCACGGTGCAACCAAGGCAATGGTTTGAATCAACAATAAAAAAAAAAAAAAGTACAATTTTCTAGCTTGCTAAAAAGCGGACATATTTATGAGGTTCTCTCCTCAGGCGCTCGTCAAACTGAGCCGACCGGAGAAATCATGTGTTTTTCAACAGAGAACGAATTTTTAACGCATTTCTTTTTTTTTTTTCTCTCCAAACCCTTCTATATCAATTTAAACATGCATTTCGGAGTTCATTTTGCTGAAGTAGACCGAGTGAAAGCCCGAAAATTGTAATTTAGTGGCATGGCCTAACGAGGATTAATATTGTATTAATTAGGATTTACAAAAGTGATCGGCCGTTTTCTCACTAAATTCAGCTGCAGCAACAGGTCACCCCCATAGTCTTTACTTGTCAATATCTCAACTTCTACCTAAGGTAGAACAATCGTTTTTGAAAAAGAAAGGGAAATGAATGATTTTTACAGTGATATGTACCACTAACTCCATATGCCTACAATTTGTCGAGGGCCTAATTTCATCGTGTCGCATACAGCAGCTGTCCCCTCACTTAACTTTCTCCCCTCTCTTTTCTGTCATTATCAGTACCCCCCCCCCCCTGCCTTTCCTCTTCCTCTCCTCCCCCCCACCCTCGTCATCCCTTCTTCCCTCCATTTTTTTTTGTGCGCCCCTTCTCCTCCCCCCCACCCCCCTCCCACACACATACCACCACCAACTACTTTGGCCAAACATCCTTTTTCATTGACAGGTGAATGAAATTATTCCCTTACGTTCTGAAAATTTCGGTATTAACTGTCCTCGACATTATCCCAAAAGAAGTGAATGTTTGTTGCTCGTAAGGACTAATCGTGATAGCTAATGTTACACAGAAATTCCTTTCTGCCGTTAGCTGGGGCCATGTTTCTTGATCTGCCATGTTCTGCTCTGATGTTATTCGTAGTGTGAATTTATCGTACTTATGTTATTTTGTCCTGTGTCTCAAACTGTAAATGCAATTTCCCTTTAAAAACAAAACAGAAACAAAACAAAAAATGTCTTATCTTATCTTATTGAAACTAATAAAAGACAATGTATTTCGTCACTTCGTTCTGAAAGATAAAAAATAAAAATAAAATGAAATAAAAAAAAAAGAAGAAAACTCACATTTTGTTCACCATATAATGTTGATGGCCTTGCCACCGTTGGACTCGGGATATAAAAGTTCAGGGTTCGAATCCCTACTGGTCTCGACATTTTGTCCGTGGAAGAGACAATTTAAACTTATTATGCACTTTTACTGACTCAACCCAGGTTAAAGACAGTGAAGGATATTGTTAGATTTATTAAGTTTAGGGCGCTTCACTGGAAGTTACCTTGTAGCTTCCCTGGAAGGTGAGAACGTCTGTGAATGTGTCCATTTGAGTCTGGTGGAATATTACTTGAATTGTAAAGCGCTTAGATCTTGTACACTTTACGGGAATAAGCGCTATGTAAATTTTATATACATGTGTACCTTTACTATTACTTTTACATGACAAAACAGAGATCGCAAAAACTAGATGACGATTTTCTCGGAACAAGTTTACGGTGAAAAGGCGTTTTGCCAAACCAGTCAAAGCACACAGGAACTCTGCTCACGCGTCTCATGGAACGGAAAATGTGTCAAGTCGGCATCAGAGGGATTAGTCCCTCTCCACACCAGAAATCCTATCTCTCTGATCCCAGCTTGATGCAAATGGAAAGCGGAAATCAATACTATACATGAGTACATGTCCCTGTTTATCATTTCCCCCTAGAATTTTTCTCTCGGTTTTCTTTCTTTTTCTTTCTGTCTTTCTTTCATTAATTCCCTCTTTCTTTTGTCCTTTCTTTCTTTGGTTTCCTTTATTTCTCACTGTTTTTCTTTCTCTTTGTCTTTCTGTCTTTCCTTCCCTTCTTCATGTTCTTGTTTTTTTTTTCTTTTTTTTTCTTTCTTTCGTTTTTCTTTCTTTTCTCCCCCCTTTTTTTTTCTTTAGTCAGTCTTTGTTTTTCTCTTCATTGTCATTATGTTACTTCTATTACGATTGCAAAAAACATCAAATAAAGAGAAAGAGAAGGAGCCAACAAGCACATTAAACAAGAAAAAAAGAAAAAACACAGCTATGACAAAGGACAGAAAGGACGATATGAAGAGAGAAAGAACAAAAAATAAGTGAAGAAAAAAGAAAGATAGAACAGAAAAAAAGAAGGAAAGAAACTGTAGCAACGTAAGAAGGAAAGAAAAGGCGGAAAATGGAAATAAAGAACGGAAGAAGCAGGGCCACCAATGTTGCGTTTCCCAGATGACAGTTTTTCATAAAGTATGTTTTTGGGGGATTCTACCAGTCTCCATGCGCTGAATCTTAGCCCAGCCATCGAAGACTGCCGAGTAGAAGCAGGGTGCAGACCTATATGGTTGGGAGGTCAAGTCGAAACAAGACTTCTGCATTGTTAACTTTATCCTGCTAGGATTTGCCCAGGATGCGACGGAGACACCTGGGATGGAAGGGGTCGAGACTTCTCTCTTGCTTGGTGTACTTCGTCCATGTCTCTCAGCCTTACAGTAGTGTGTTGACGACTCATCGCCATCTCCGTTCCGGTGGTCCGTTTGAGGTTTGCCCACACTCAATTCATGAGACGAGCTAAAGTCAAGGCTGCCTCTCCGATCCTCTTGTTAAACTCTGTAATCTGTGAGAGATTTCTGTGATATTGGAGCCCAGGTACGTGAACTTATGGCCGATGTCGACTTGGAAGTCGTCGATAGTGATGTCTGACGCTGTCTCTGTGTCCGGTTTCAAGATGTTTCTTTTCTTCAGGCTGATGGTCCATACAAAGTGTCCTTGCCGGGTTGAGAGAAATGGTCCATCAGGGCCTAAAGTTCTTATTTGGTGTTCATGTCAGCTGGTGCGTCGTCGGCGACCAGCAGGTCTCTTATGAGGCCTTCTCTTATCTTGTTCTTACCTCTGACACGGAAGAGATTGGAGGTCGGCATTCTGATCTCATGATTCTTTCATGTGCAGTGCCGAAGGCGTGCTTCAGAGCCAGGGAGAAGAAGATCTCGAAGACAGATGAGGCGAGGAAACAGCCTTGTTTGACGCAGCTTTTGATATTGAAAGGCTTTGAAGGAATGCTACTGAACTGCAACGTCTCCCTCATATCGACGCGGGAAGGATTTAACCATGCATGGGCAGCCTGAGAGAATCTGGAGAATTCTGGAGAATTTTGAGAAAGCGGTCTCTACTGATAAAGTCCAACCCTTTGGTGAGTTCAATGAAGGTCATGTACAGTGGCATCTGCCGTTCTCTGCACTTCTTCTGGGAATTGGCGGAAGGAGAACGGTATGTTTACTCTCAGCACGGAAGTCAACTTGCATTTCTGGATAGGCATGCTCTGCAAGCCTCTGCAGAAGGGTCAGGGTGACCTTAACAAAGACTTTGCCGACGATCCTGAGAACAAAATTGCCTCTGTAGTTGTTGCAGTCAATTCCATTACTCTTTGTTCTTGTAGAGGGTCATAATTTTGTCATTTATGTCCTGGGGCACAGCCTCTTCTTCCCAGCACTGGCAGAAGACCATGAGCAATGGAGGCAATAGGCAGTCTTTTTTTTTTTTAGCAGATATAGTTTCTATTTGAAACTTTCATTGAATTAGGAGCATTGGTTTACAAATTTGCGGAAATGGAAAGCAATCAGGGTGATCGCCCTTGTTCAACTGTTATTTGACGAGTATTCCTTGCAGTCCTAAGTTTTGCACCAGTGAAGAGACGGTGAAGCTGTGACAGTTGGTGTCGATGAAACGAAGGGTTCATTGCTATTATCCAAGCGAGGTTTGCGGTGGTCATGTAATTAGGCGACTGCTACTGTACAAAAAGCTTGTAACGTGGAGATCACGGATTCGAGTCTGGATCAAAGAATAAAAACAAGATTAAATACTGTCTATGTGAGAGAACCGTCGGTAAGTGGCTGCAGGGCCAATAGAGAAAATAACGTAATTTTTAACGTAATCTCAACAAAGTGCCTTAAGTCACGTGAAGTAGTCGCTGCAGTGGACGGATTAGGTGTCTGCTCCTAAAATGAACGGTCTGCAATATTGTCAGAGAAAAAATTACATGTAACTTTTCAAGACAGAGTTTAGGACAAAAACACAAAATTAATTCCGTCACAGATAAGTGTATAACAGTAATTAATATCGCCTATTACAATGTGGATCTGACAGAGGTATCTCAATGAACCAGGATGGTATTCGCATGGAATAGAAATCCTACAGCGAAAGACATTAAACTATTGAAAGGGATACAGTCTCTCTAT
>JBCAUA010800100.1:0-14725 GCA_038406235.1 Peronia verruculata
GCGACGTAGCCCCCAAAGACAAAGATTCCTTGTCTGACGATACAGAGATCAATGTTGACAACGACCTGAATGTGGCTGACCCTATTGCCGAGGCCGACGAGTTAGATGAGGAAGAGGAAGAAGATGAATTAGTGGATGACGTTGACATCTCTGACGAAGACATTCTAGACGAACAGGAAACTGCAGCCGCAAAGAAACTGAAGGAAGCGAACGCAGAACCAGCCGTCGTGCAAACTGAGGAAGAGAAGATCCCAGATGACGAGGCTGCAGAGCTAAAGAATAGTGTTGAAGCAAAGCAAGATGATGTCACTAACAATGAGGAGGGTTCTTCTGTTGAGGAGACTAAAGCATAATTCAGGCATTTGCTAGAACTTGCAGTATTTATGTGGCTATTAAGACAGATAGAGGCATTTTGGATCTCTGCTTTAGGGTGGCTTAACGATGTAAAATAAATTCAGCGGGAATGAATCTTCCCCAACTGTCACCACTGGGCGCTATTGTTCATACAGAACCAAAATCTCATCTATCACCAGCCTTTGCATGAACAGTGAGGATCAGCCAGGCACATCAGTACATTTTTTTTTCTTGCGGAACATTCAGCGTGTGTGACCTTCTTTTTCTCTGATAAACATATGCTCGGTTGACTTACACGAACATTGATGGTGCCAGCGGGAAACCAAGATTGTACAAAGACAAATTTTATTCATTCTGAAATTGTACTTAGAGTTTGATTTAACTGTTAGTTGAGCAATGGAACCGCCCCATTGCTTGAATACACAATACGTGTGATGAGCAGACTGGAGCGTCCCCATGAGCAGCCTGGGAAAGAGCTAACATTTGCATGTGTAGAGAACTGCCTATGTTCCCTGCGTCTTTGACGAAACACGTAAGTGGCAAGATGTTCTAGCTCGATGAGATCACTTTACTGTTGGCGATAGCAGCAGGCATGACAACACCCAGATGTTGTTGCTGAGAACAGGATACCCCCTATCCTCACCCGTTGCTGTTCTGCTAGATATACTGTTCCGATGCAGGTGTAGTTATACAGACGAGTTTCACAATTTCAGGCGTTAGTGTACAAGCGACATTATCCACTGATATCCTGAGAATATTGAAAAAAAAAAAAAAACCCACCTCACTTGCTCAAAGTGGCGAAGTTTCTCTCATCTACCAGTTTACTAGTCTCCATGTTACTATGACACTTGATTCATCGAGAATATTCTGACTAAATCATTTTATCACCACAGTGAAACATGCTATAAAATGAGTTTTAGTGTTGGAAAGTTAAACTTTTTTCAGATCAGGAACATCCTCTGATGGGTGGACAAGTCCCGTCTTTCTGTGGAAGCGGCTACACCTCCAGTAAAATACTATATCAGTTTAAAAATCACACGATTTGTTCTTTGCTAGATCCAATGTTTGTTCCTATGCTCAGTACACTGCATTTGTTCTCCAATAATTCAGATATGTAAGGAGGTGATTGGCTTTACTTCAAGGGTCATATCTGTTGATTCACAGAGGGAGTCTTCTGTCTCACAGCACTGTCATGTCTGCTAACAATCAGTCCGTTCATGTTTGTCCTTCTTGTTTGTTTGTTTATTATATGTTTTTGTGTTGCCATATTAGAAACCATACTGTATTAGAATCAATCGTCCATTCAAGCCTGCATCACACCTGAGGATCTCTTCTCCTATATAATATACTGCTTAGATCTGTCTGTTGCTAACACACCCATTTTACTAACTAATGAACCCAGTTTTATATTGACTGCGTTCTAATACATACTGAGTTTATGAACTGCTCAGTACATTTGCACTGATCTATTTCCAAGGAAATTGTGTAGTGTTTGACTCTAGAACACAAGTTATGCCACGAAAGAGAAAGATATTTTTTTGCTACACCAGGCTTCATTTTTTGTTGTACACCTTTCCTCAATGGGACGCTGTAATGCTTTTTTGTATACAGATCTGCTGTCCTTTTCCCTCTTTTTACATCAATCTGTTATGTTATTGTATTTTGTTATATTAAATTATTGTTCTTGCTGCACAGGAAATCCACATTTATGATAGAAATTTGCGGGACCAATCATATGTATATCGCTCATGAAATCCTTTTACTAAAACTTTGTAAATAATTGCCTTTTTTTTTTTTTCTTGCTCCTTATATGTATAAACTGATTTGCTCTGCAGTGGATTTTTTATTTATATATATATATATACATGATATGCTGTCATCCGCGAGTCGAAAATTCCCTGTCTACTTTTTCTTTATTCATTATTTCATTCCAAACTGTCGGGACCAAACGCTGTTCGTATTCTTAAGGCGTAATGTTGTCCTGTCATTTCTTTACATTTTACGTTTTTTTTTTCTTCTTCCTTTTTTCCCCTGCTTGATCAGGATATTTAGTATGAAAAACAAACAGTAAATAATGTGATGGCCTTTGCGTTTCAGTGTTAGACAAGTCTGCAGATCAAACTTTCACTCAAATATGAATTTAAAGAGCCAAAATAGAATCCATGTTTCTTTAACCCATACTCGTCCACCGCGGCCTATGTACTTTGTAAAGGGTTGAATTCAAACAGGACATCAAGCGGGGCCCTAGAATGTGTCCTTTGTAGAACTATTCCCTTACAGTTATTCTTTTCACCACAGCGAGATGTCCACCGAATTGGAACACAGAATTTTGACCTGGCGCTAATTTGTGATTGCAATCTGACCAACCCCATTATACTGTTTTGCCTACAAATAACACGGCACAGTTTAAAGTGAACTTACTCTTTTGTTTTGCTCATTAGTTCTCCCTACCTCCGTCCCTAAGCATTGAAATAGTTGCTCGGCAGTTTTAGCAATATTATATAGACTTTTTGATAGATTACCCTGCTTATCTGTCATTCAGTTCCAGGTTTTTCTTTTGTGAATTATCAATATTCTCTTTACCTTTTTTGTTTTGTTTTATCTTTTTTTTTTCTTTTTGCCACATATGTAATTTTGTCCTTTGGAAACGTAATTGTCCTGTCCTTAATCTTGCTTTCCAGATTCCGCTGTTACTGTATCTGTCCATGTAATTATGCCATTCTAACAGTAACACAATGACCTGGTCATGTTTTGTGAGTGCAGTGTTACATGTATTATCTTCCAGTGACTGCAGAACAACAAACAAAAAGACTTTAAAAAAATAAAGTGAAAGTCCTACATATCTCGTGAAAAAAGATAACTATTCAAAACCAGAGCTCACTTGATTCAATCAATAGCAGGTATTAGGAGATAAGAGGATTTCATGGGACAATGTCATATTGAACTTTATCAGTGCTATGATGATCAATATTTTCTTTTGTACCTTTTGAATGTGATTCCCAAGTATTGATTATTGATGACTAATGTCTACCATACTGCTGATTTTTATTTGATTATGTACATTGTGTTATGTATATACATATATATATTTAATTATTCCTGAAGAAAGAAAAAGAAAAAAAAAAAAAACTTCTCGGAGAAGAAGTGAACATGAGTATACAGTGAGCAGCATTTAGCTGTGCTTTCTGCCTCCTCCTCCACTCCATTTTCTTCATCTCTGCCCACCCCCCCCTTCTCTCTCTCTCTCTCTCTCTCTCTATGTCTCACTCACTCTCTCTGGATGTCTCTATCTCTCTCTCTTCCCAGTCCACACAGCGTTGACTGGGTTAACCACGTATATCTCATTTGTTCACCCTTGCCGCAGTGGCTTATTTTCACAACTGTCGTGTGTTCAGATTTATTATGTCATCCATTTTTATACATTTTGTCTCTCTCCCCCCCCCCCCCTCTCTTTCTTTCTTATCTAAACTCTGTATATCACCTTAGGATTTTTATTTTTTTTAAATCGTAAAATTATAAATGATCGCGAGAGTGCAACGTCGTCGAAAATTTGGCAACTGGCAATGCTGATTGTCCAACAAGGCAAGGTGGAATAATCAGTGTCTGGCCATTTTCACGACGGGGCATCTGTTCAGGAGAAACATTTCACTGACCAGTCAAAACCCTTAAAATTTTAACGATCGTCCGAATAAAATTCAATGCCAATTTTGTTACCATTCATTGAGTGATCAGAGTTTGCGCACAATGATGATCATAATCAGTAACAATGTCATGGCTCAAATTTTAACTGAACAATTGAGAGGATTTTGTTTCCTTCAGATTAGGCTTGAGACCGAGCTCTGAGACAGACATGATCGGCTCTCTCTTTTAATTGAAATTTGGATTTGTCATTGGTAAGCAAACTTAGTCCTGGACCAGTCAGCGAACGTTTACTGATGCTGTCCGTTTTATCCCTCTTTATAACTTGTCCCATCCAAGCGTATGTGTGATCTTAATGAATTCTTTTGTTGCCTGGGTTATTAATTATGTTACTATATAGAGCTGCCTTTGCTCGTTCACTTCATCTCGGCATGCAAGCCTTCTTCCCATGGATGCCACCTTATGGCGAATCATGAGGTACTGCCTGTTTGGGGCTTGAAAAATTATGAGGTATTCCCTTTTTTTTTTTTTGTGACTTGAAAACACTATGAAACACTGATCTTTTTTCTTTTCAAGATTCGAAAAATGACGAGGTACGGCTTTTTTTTTTTTTTTTTTTTCTAACTTTAAGAAATATGATAACTGTTCCTTTTTAAAATGACCTTCAATTGTTCGGAAGTTTGGTTGCATTGTCAGTGTCAGGAACAGATAAAATCTGGCGCAGAGGGATACATAACGTGTTCTTGTTCTATAAAACTCGATGAAGATAATGCTATGTCAGAATTATGTTTTTTTTTTTTTTTTCCTGATGCAGTCAAGAACAAAATGGCTTTTGTCAGTTCACCCAGTTCCAGTTAAACTGAGTAGAAAGTTTAAAAAAAAGAAAGGAAGGAAAAGCTAGGCCGAATCCCATTTAATCATTGGTCACGATAAATGTTTTTGTAAATGTGTGAAATCTGTGTGAGGAAAACAGTTTTTTTTTATATTATTATTAAAAAAGGTATTTTACGTCTTTACGGCTAATTTTGAATTTTCTGTCTTGCATGTCTAAGCTTGTTTATGGAATGGCAGATATGATGATTATTGTACAGATGTTTTCAATTTTATATATTTCCACCTCTCTATTTATTAATGTGAGTTTGTCCCCAGAGTGTATATGTATGAATTTAATGCTGACATTATTGTGCGACCAGTTATTATACGTTCCGTTGATTATGTTGTGAGGTCTAGTCATGTAACACAGAGGATGTCGCTTCACTTCGGTCTCCATGGAATGCTATGGAAGACATTGGTACCGAAACACAGACACACACACACATAGGATCACTCACGCAGTCAGTCAGTCATTACTCAACTAAACGATAACCACAGTTAAGAACATAGTTTATCAGTATGAATTGATCGCAGCATTTACATCTACATCAACAACGAATGTAAGAGTTAAGGCCAGTTTAACTACAGGGATGATCATCAAGTACAGCCCCCCCCCCCCCCCCAAAAAGGATTCCGTGTAATGAAGACAACACCAGTAACTATAACATCAAAAGAAAAAAAAAAGCAGAATGAATCATTTATTTCACATACTGACCAAAAAAAAAATATCCAGCACTTTTCGAATTGACGTCTCATTTTTTCCAGAACACCAATTTTACGAACATCTCCCTTTAACACTCATATTCAATCACTCACATTATCTCTCACTCACTCACTCACACTCACTCACTCACTCACTCACTCACTCACTCACTGCCTTACCAGAACATTATCCGCGCACAATTAGAGTAAACGTCCACCATACAAAGAGCCCGCTCTCAGGTCAAGGCTGTCCTCCAAGATTTTAGGTTTTGCCCACAGTAGAAGAAAAACGTTGACCTGTCAGACACAAGCCCAGCCAATCTGTGTACAGCGGTAATACTGATTCTATTTATAAACAGTATAATGTGTTCATTCAAACAATACGTCATAGTCTATTAGAGCGTCACGTGATTGATCATGTATATATTTTTAAATAGACTGTCATATACATGTCGAAACATCCTTCTCTCCCCCTCATCCTCAGATCATTATGCCCCCCCCCCCTTCCTGCCCTTCCTTTCCTTTCTCGAATCTTTTTTTTTTTTTTTTTAAATTCATGTATTCCCTTCTCCCAGTTTGTGTTGTTTTTGTGAATTGCACATTTCAAAAATCTCTATCTCTGTCTCTCTTTTTTTTTAATTGAAAAAAATTTTTTTTGCTCTTTCCATGTTTCGTCTACGAATTACTTTTTTTATGAGAAGTATACCGTTCTTTGTGAAATGCATTATAACGTTCAGTAATTCAATAAAGAACGAAGTGTGATTAAAAAGAAACAAGCTGAGTCTTTGCTTTTTTGTGCACTACTTCTCTATGTTGATTCCCAATGTTTAGTTCACATTGAAAAGCAAACACAATGTCCATTACCGTGACTTGCTTATTGGCAAAGGTGATACCTAACTTAATGGTGGCGGGTGCACTGGAGTGTGTTGGTGGGATGATGATGGTAATGATAACGAAGATGGTTGCCCTGAAGAAGTGTCAAGTTCACTTGAACATTTGGCAGAGGTATTACAATTACCATCAATATCAAGTTCTTTATATGTGTTACTTGATTTTTTAAAAAAATTTAGACATTCTTCTTATGTTTTATAAAATGATGATGATGATGATATTGAGGAGAGGAGGATAATGACGATGATGGCGATTGGGTACAACAATGTTTCTCCTAACCACCTGTCCAACCTATTGTCCGCAGAACTGCAGTCCTTATCATTGCCTTATACCCACGTAACCACCACAACAATACAACAGCTCGCAACTTCTTCATCGGCACTAGTTGTCCACCATTCCCACCACTACCAAAATCATCATCACCAGCACCATTGCCACCGCCAACACTACCACTATAACATTCCCTCCACAATGGCCAGTACCACCACCAGCTCTATTATCATTACCATCGCCACTAATCGCGCAACCATCACTAGGCTCAGTACTTTCAATTTACAAGAAACAAAACAAAAAAAACGAAGGGAAAAAAAAAAAAAAAAACCCGACTGTCCACTAGCAACTAATCAAATACATCAAAAAAGTTGAAAAACAACATGAAGAACTTTGAATTGAGTTAATAAAATAAACTAATATCGCTAGCCAAATTTTGGAGCCCGCTTTTCATCATTATGACCACTGCCATATAGCAACAGCCACCATGATCGTGATAAACCATTTTCTCAACCATCCAAGTTACTTCCCTTTGTCAAGTACAAGCCGTTTAAGATTGTAAGGAAAGAAACAAGTCACGTTAACTCCTGCTTTGTGAAACAAGAGGGGCAAAAACGTCTTTTAAAAAATCAATATTTTTGTTTTTCATTCAGAATTTTCTGTCTTTCAATTTCAGATAGCAAGGGAAAATGAGATTTTTACCTTCTTGTGCAATTCTACATTATACAGACATATTTAAGGAAAGGGAGACAAATAGAGTTAGTGTAGGGCTGGTGACTGAAATTCAAAGAGTTACAATTCTATATAGATTATTGTTTCTTGGAAACACAAAGTGCCCAAGGGGAAATAAATCAGTTCCTTTTCATATTCGTAAGCCCTTATATAAAAAAATATAATGGCCAATTTGTTGATTTAAAGGTAACAAACTCTCTGTAATAAAGCATCACAGAGGATTAAAAACAGTAGTCTAAAAATTAACTTTCGAGCAGAATGTTGAAAAAAGTAGAACGTGCCAGCTGAGATAGGAGTTAGCAGTTTCTTTTCTGACGCTTTCCGTTTTTTTTTTTTTTTTTGTTCTTCTTCTTGTGATTGGGTGAGGAGGAAAGAGGGAAGGGGAGGGAATGACAAAAAGCGGGAAAGTCTCAGTCAAGTCTTCATAAAATGACAGCGAAAACATTATGACACTAACACACTCATACACACACAAACATAAGCATGAATATATGGGCCTACAGAATCAATCTATCTATCATAATCAGTCAATCACTCAATCAATGTTTTAGCATCCACACATTCATGAACATATACATACAATGTTGGTCGTGAAACTGGCCACAAGCATTCATTGGAGTATGCAAGCAGGGTCTGTGATCATTAACCTGCCCATAAACTAGTGTGGCTTTGATCCTGATCACCACCTGCTGAAATACTTCTCTCTGGTCTTTCTACGCCTTTCAACCTTTCTCTAGGGTTGTTATTCGCTTCCTCTCTCTTAATAACCAAAGTTCATTCACCACCATCACCACCTTTGCCATTTGCAATATTTCTGTGCAGAGACAACAACATCACTAACCCCGCAACCACAAACTGAAGAAAACAAGGTGAAACAACTCAGAACACAACTGTTCTCAAGCCTCAGTCTCACACAAAGGACATAGAACAAGTTGTCCACATCACTTTAGATCACTCACAATCCACGGACAATCTTCTTAATCTCTACTGTTCACTACCATCACATTATCGTGTCCTCTAGCAAGGCTTGGGTGATAAAGGTTCTCCACAGGTACCTTCTCAATGCACTAAGGTAGTGCCAAAGACATATTTCCTGTTATGTAATAGGAGTATGTCTATGGGTAGTGCTACTAGATCTCACTGAGCCACGACTGTAACAATAACTTACAGTTCTGTCTTTAGCTTAGCCACGCGCAGGTCCATCCAACCTCTTGTTCTCTTTATCCAGCTCTAAACAATAACATGATTAGCACTCTTGTGATCTAATCAGATTAACATGTTTGGAAATATAAAGGTGGTCGTTTTAAAAACTCATTATTTTTCTTTACTCTTTGAATACCGAAATCCTAAATTTTACTTTGTCAGGTTTTTTCATGGCTAAATCAGTGAACTATTTACAGCTGTTGAAAGTCCATGCTCATATTGCTCTTAAGACTCTGATTTATCACTGAGTCAAAGTTGTAATAGCCAGATAAAAAAGGTGTTAAATGAGAGGTAAATGTTTCGTGATAAAGGCTATGGTAGTGAGAGAGTTAACTTGGTGTAAATTCAGAATGTACACCCACATTTCATTGTAGCCAATGTTCAGTAAGTCTGTATTAATCTTACCACTTAGTCACCGCCTGAGCGAAATGACAGTTGATATTCTGTTCACGATAATTCTGTACTTTGTCATCTTAAAATGTGCGAAAAAACATTAGCGCCTTTCTTCACTGGCGCACGGGACGAATGTACCCTTTGTACACCAAAGATATTTGCACCATTTTTGATTCGGCACGTGTCTCTTTTCATCCCTCATGAACCATGAAGTGACTCAATAATGTGCTCGTGTCTGACCCGCGACATGGGTCTCGCTAGGTGCCCTACAAACTTACCTTGCGATGTTTGTTACCATCCATTCCACCTCCATCTGGAGTGACACGTTGAGCTATGAAAGTAAATTAGTACTTTGATAAAAAGAAGAGGGGGGGGGGCAGACAAATATATACAATTATCATTATGGAACACCGGAGGTCTTGACACATTTTTCATCCTTTCAGATGTTTCATCTTTCAGCCACCTGGTGGACGGCTATTATCTCCTAATGTAACTAACATTTCTTTATAGCTACGGTATTTTCCAGGTTTTCTAGGCCAATAGGGAGACGTACTGATAAAATCACTAGAGAAATTCTGGCATCCTTAGGGACAAAGGGAGAGAAACAGCAGCAATAGCACAAAAACATATGAGAAGCCGTAGCAAAGTGAATATAATATTGTTTACTAAATTCTACTGGCAATCGGTGAGATAGAAAGAATCATTTTCAGAATTCCATGACAAACACTTTGTCACCTAGAGTCTTAGATGGTAGGAAAGAAGGACAGATTAGAAGACATCAAGGCGGAAGTTACCATCCTGATAGATCTACTGGAGAGAGTATGTTGGTCTAAGGCAACTCGTCAGGGCTCACCTACTGGAATTGAGTTAATATAACAAACACAATAGTTTGTTGTGGACAGCTGAGATAACCACCACTGCAGGAGGTTGAAAAGCTTACAAAAACCATAACCAGTCAGGGCTTGCCCCCTAACTCTTCTTGTCTTTGCCTAACCTCTGTCTGCGGGTCACAAGAAAGTTCAGAATTGAGAATACATGCTGATTGCCCTGGCTAGACTCTGAGATGTCAAAATTAAACTTTTAAATTGTGTAGAGTAATTTGTATCTAGGTCTATGTTCTGCGGTGACAGATGACAAAGCTATTAAAGTTTCTTCAAAAGAGAAAAGTCTACTTAGCTGAGTTCCCTTCAAAAATGGATTCATCCATCCCAGTGTAATCATTATATTCTTCACTGGGAGATTCTCGAAGATTAATGAGACAAGTCATAGACGGTCTAACATTTGACAAGAAGCAAAACTCACTAGCAACAATCACTTCAAAAAGATCTCGGAAATCGCCCAACAGTTTTTGAGTTGCCACCCTCAGTCATTGCACGAGAACAGCACGAAATTAAAAACAGCTGGCTATATTTCTTCTGTCACGAGTGCTTGGTAGTCTATAATTATGGTCCTGTACCTGGTAATCTAGACCCCAAACTTAGATAAAGAAGATTTTGGTGTGTGTTTGGCAGAGGGATAATAATATATAGAATATGAAGAAAAACAACTGAACGTAGCCAAGAGGGAACTGCTTCAATCTCAACGGCTGATTCGTCATTGACCAAAGAGGTCATCATGATAATAAGAATCAGTAATCTATTCGCCCAAAGACCTATAGGCTTCTTTGAATTGTTAGACCTTGCTTGTGATTCACCTCATCCATCTCAGGACTAGATGAATGTATTTCATTGCCTGTCTGGCAGCAGTAAGGGTAAATGAAACTAACAGTAGTTCTATATTTTGAAGTACATCTAAATTCTAGATTTAGACCTGGATAGAGTTATCATCAAGATATTAGATACAGGAAATGTCTCCTTTGAAAACACAACCCAGCCAAGATTTAGAGAATTCTAGAAAGTTTCGCCTGATGATGGCAATTGTGGGCTTAAGTAGAGAATATAGCCTATTTGTGAGTCCTAACCCTAAACATTTCTCAGACAGACAGACAGACACACACACACACACACACACACAGAGAGAGAGAGAGAGAGAGATTACTTGAGTTGTAAGTACATGCAAGAATCAAGGGAGAGCTAGAAAGGGCGAGTGGGGGGGGGGGGGGGGAATCTCCTGAAGTGTGTTTCTTGTTCAAAATATTCGATTAAAAAAATGCTCTTCCTTCTCTGAATGTACAAATGGTATTAAAAGGTCAATATACCCGTTCCAAGGTTCGGGGCAGAATGGTCAAGCAAAGGCTGACCGGGCCCTTTGCCATCCAGGCTCTGGCGCATTCAAAGCTCTACATCGAGTGGTAGATCATCAATATTGCGCTGGCTACGCCCCTCCCCTCCCCCACTTCCTTCCCTTTCCCCCTCACCATCTCCTCGTCCCAGCAACCAACACGCAGTGAGTTATCCTCCACCAGGTATACCATGACTTTGTCGAGCCAACCTTCAAGTTACTGTGACCTTGTGCTGCGCCCCTTGCCACATCCTGCACCAACAAATAGTGGTCTCCAGTTACAGACTAAGTCCATCTGTGTTGCAGCTTTTTTAAGAGTCTTCTACATGGGAGACAACAGTTGATTTTTCAGCATAGCCCTGAAGCATCTTGCTGTCTTGGCAGTAAGCGTGATAAAGGATTTTTTTTTTTTTCAAATCATTTTTTTTTTTTTTTTTAATAACGAGAGAGAGAGCGAGACAGAAAGAGCGAGCGAGCGAGAGAGAGAGAGAGAGAGAGAGAATGTCAAAGAATAACATAAAAAGATAAAGATAAAACACTGAAAACAAAAGCGAGCACAAACTCTCAAATGAAATGCTTCAGTGCTTTATCATATGTTGTTTCTTTTTTTTTCACCACAACCATCTTGAAATCAGCATCCGTGGATCAACGATTCTCAGTCTTCGCAGCCCAGGGCCCTATGACAAAAATGAAAACATGCAAGAATATCAATCTGATATCCTGACTTCCCACATTAATGCATAAAATTGTTGAGATTATAGATTTTCTTTTCTTCTCTTCTCTTTTTTCTTCTCCTTTCACCCCGCCCCCCTTTTTTTCAGCCTACGTTTGATCAACTTGACTTGGTCAAGTTGACATATTAGGCATTTTTTTTTCTCAGAACTATCGTAACCGTGGTTTTTACTTCACCACGTCTTGTCCTTTCATTTTCATAAGAAAGGGCATCGTTATTCATGCTTTCTATGACAGCATGGTAAATTCAAATGTTGTTTTTCTTAAGCCTTTCAATCCTAAGAAAGTAGGATTATTTCGGCTTTTTAGAAGTTGTCAATTTTTGCTGAGAAGTTTTGTAGGTAGAAATTTGGAATTTGGAAATTTTGCCCCCACAGCGACAATCAGGCCTACTCTTCCATCGATTTTCAACTGCCAAGGGTTCTTTAACGTGCGTAACGTACGCACGGGACCTCCGAAATATATTCGCCCTATCTGAGAAGGCTAGACGCCAGGCTTCCCTACCCACAGGAAGCCAGGGACCGTTGAGTCATTGAAAAAAAATGCGGGTTTTCGATCTTCGTGTCCTGTCATTCCCCGATGCAGAACCCGCGAGTCAATCCCGGCCGCTCCATGAGCAGACGCCATACCCATTGAGCCACTGCGTCCCCCGTTAATCCGTTCCTTTGGACCTTATCAGCAAGGCGGAGAGGGGAAAATTGACGTCCGGGCAGCCCAAATCTCCATTATACCCCCTGTCCAGGCTCCTGGCGCTGAGCACTGGACAGATTTTGGCCGCCCCCAATCTCAGCGCTACGCCATCGTCTCTCGAGACTGCTGACGATGGCAATTTCCTTTGAGCTTTCTTGATGTTGATTCAAAGTGGACGAAATATAACTCTGTTCCAGAGGCTTGAATAAGAACATAGTTCCCTGAACGTCGCGAAGAAAACATACCTGCTCAACGCTGTTTTATGTTAACCTTCTAGAATTTTGTTGTTGGTCCTCTTTTGCATATGTTGTTGTTGTAGCTACTGATGTTTTTGTTGTTGTTTTTAATTTACTTTCGCTAATTTCTTGTGTTTTGTTTGTTTCCTGTTATTTTAATTATTTTAGAATTAACAAGTGAAAAGCATTCGAAGCGGCATCCATTGCTAAGATGCTACTTCTATTCAAAAACTGACTAAAGACGTGCAATGCCAAGAACAGATCAGTATTTAGAAGTCCGAGCTGTCATAGCAGTTAGCCAGCCCATTACCCATTGACTGTCCATTAAGTGGCCAAACCTGTTCTCTACTCACACCTTACCAAATGCATTTTCTACTCACACCTTACCAAACGTTTTCTCCACTCACACCTTACCAAACCTATTCTCTACTCATATCTTACGACACGTATTCTCTACTCATACCTTACAAAATCTATTCTCTACTCACACCTTACCAAATGTCTTCTCTACTCACACCTTGCCAAACCTATTTTCTACTCACACCTTACCAAACGTATTCTCTACTCACACCTTACCAAACCTATTCTCTACTCACACCTTACCAAACGCATTTTCTACTCACCCATTGATAATGTGTGATTGTTACAGGTACTTTGTGGACTTCATCCTGCACAATCAAACAGCCAAAGATTTTCTCAACTGGACCAAGCATACTGATATTCCTGACGAGACCTTCTTTGCCTCGCTGAACCATAACCCACAGTTAGGCATCAAGGGCACATATAAAGGTAAATTATGTTGATTATGAAGCCCACTATCCGGGGCCGTTACCTTATTCTTAAGTTCAAGAACGGACTCTCAAAGTGTCTTAATCCTCAGTGTATCAGAATTGCTATAACACATTTTAAAATAAGAAATACTAAACGTTAAAGTCTAAAGATTTTCTTAAATGAGATTTGTTTGTTTGTTTGCCTCGGGATTTAACGACACAACAGCACGATTATGGCTATACTGTGTCAAACACGGGAAGATACGTTTACACGTCAAGAAGTAGAGAGGAAAGAAAGTGGGACAGAAGACAGGATCAAGGAGATCGAGAAGAGTTGTCTCCCCTGGAATGTCGAGGATGGCACTCCATGGGAGACATCCCACCGATGGCGGGCTTACACCACCTGAAGGTGGGAGCAGAGAACCTATTTATAAACCCCGGGCCCCCCGCGGGGGTTTGAATGAGGAATCGTTACCACGGAATATTGAGACGCAACACGATAAAATCAGGTACCAGTCAATTTTTTAGCATACTGAGTTTTTGGTATCATATTATTATTATTCATCTTCCCTCTCTGTCGCTATAAGAAATGTTTCTCCCAGCCTGAGGAGAAGCCGGGATGTTGGCAATTAAAGACTTTTGGGGCAACAGCTTGTTGCGGCTGAATTTTATAAGAAAGCGCCGTTCTGTTTCGTTTATCCCTAGTAATCCTCATTTAAATCATACAAATCTCTCTCTCTCTCTCTCTCTCTCTCTCTCTATCTCTCTCCCTCTCTCTCTCTTTAAAATTTTACTCAAGATAGTTCAGTTAATTTAATTCTGAAATACTTTTTAAGATGAAGATAAACGTGTTTGTGCAACAAATAAAATAAACCAAGGCAAAACATGTCTAGTTGTGTAAAAGTCTAGGCGACCCTATACCAGGCCAGACACCCGCGGTAGCCATTGAAGGCTGACTGTTTACATCACCAGATTTAAAACGCAGTTTAAAAAATCAGTAAGAGGAGGCCAAATTGTTGA
>JBCAUA010800211.1:0-14724 GCA_038406235.1 Peronia verruculata
CACACACACACACACACACACACACACACACACACACACACACACACACACACACACACACATACACACACACAATAACTTATGCCATAGACTCAGATAGTATAACTAAAAAGAAAAGAAATGTAGGCCCACATGCAGAATTTTTTGCGGAAAGAGAAGGGGGGATAGGGGAGGGACAGGGTGTGAAAGGAAAACTGGAAATAAACTAGCTGGTGCAAGGAAGGTTGGAGACTTGAATGATAGACAGAAAGACAGTCGATTAGCAAATAGGACCAGAATTTGTCTATTTCTCTTTATATTGCAGTCTTGCAGAAATCATGGGCCTGCTAAAGTTAATGTGCCTCTAGTCTAACGTGAAAGAAAAAATGAATGAAAAGTGAGGAAATCATAGCAATTCAGTCTGAGGAAACAAGCCATGTTTCTCAGTAGAGAACAATATGCCATATATGTATTCTCAGTTGATATCACTCTGGGATGTTGAAATCTCAAGCTAATTTTTTTTTTATTAACTATAAACAACAGTGTCATTCTGTTTCATTAGGGTTGACAGACTCTGGATGTACAGTATATTTGCTATGTCCCATCCATTTATCCTTTCACCCATCCATCCAACCATCCATCCATCCATCCATCCAGCCAGCCAGCCATCCATCCATCTGTCTACCCATCCATCCATCCATCCATCCATCCATCCATCTATTCATCCATCCATTCATCCATCCACCCATCCATTGATCGGTCCATCAGTTCATCCATCTATTCATTTTTATACCCTTCTGAACTTCTCTTCTGTCCATCCCCAGCCGCGCCAGTGACAGCAGCGCCACAAGTGTCCAGTCTATGACCAGTCAGAGGTCAGACACAAGTCCCACATCTGCCAGCTCACTTACCAGGTACAAAGTGCACTGTAGGGAAGGTGGGGAAGAGAGGGGGCGTATTGAGTGTATATGCTTCTGTCAGTGTTTTCAGTGCTTATAGTATATGTACCACTATGACTACCTACCTGCCAACCTACTTACCTACCTCCTAGTACTACCTACCCACCTACCTAACCGCCCACCTACCTACCTACCTACCTACCTACCTACCTACCTACCTACCTACCTACCTACCTACCTACCTACCTACCTACCTTTCTACCTAACCTACATAACTATTGACCCACCTACCTACCTACCTACCTACCTACCTACCTACCTACCTACCTACCTACCTACCTATTGACCCACCTACATACCTACCTTCCTATCTACCTACCCACCACTTGCATATCGACCTATCTACTTACCCACCCACTACCTACCTACATATCTACCTTCCTATCTATTTTCCTACCTACCTACATACCTACTCATCCACTTACCTATCTACTTAACTATTCATTGCCAGTTTTCTCACGTCCATACTACTTATATGTCTACTTACATAATTACCTACCTGCCAAAATAATACCATAGTGTTATGTTTTGTTTTGTTTTTTTGCCACGGTTGTGGACAGCTGAGATAACCACCACTACAGGAGGTTGAAAAGCTTAGATCTACCAAAACCTATCTGCCTGTCTTTCAGCCCATCTTCCTACAAACATCTTTGCATATCTCTCTGTTTGTCGACCTGTCTATGTTTGATAATTCTCTGGATATGATCAGTATCAACTGTCAATATTTGTTTTTCCTTATTCCCAACATTCTTTCTCTGTAATCCATTCAGTGCTACCTCGGCGGCATCAGAGACAAGTGAGCCTCCACTGTGTATTAATAATAACTGCATAGGCGTGCTCGCTGGAAGGTAAGAGATATCAGTGCTTGTCTAGATAAGAATTGCTGTAGCAAGAAAGTCAACATCACTTTTAGCCATCGATAGAAAAGAGCCCACTAATGACCACGATTTCTTCTCATTCTTCTTGTTGTTCTGGTCGTTTTTCTTTTTTCCTCTTTTCTCACTCCTTGAGCATTTGTTCTCTCTGCCTCTCTCTCTCTCTTTCTCTCTCTCTCCCTTTCTTGTGTTTTGTTTGGTCCTCTTAGTTGTGTCTTTCTCTTCTTATCTTCCTCTCTCACTCTTTTTTCCTCTACCTCTCGTTCTCCTTCTTCCTAATTCTTCTGCTGTAATTCCCCTTGCAGTCTTTCCTTGATTATCTAGCCCCTCCCTTCCAATACACACGTACAGTCTTCCTCTCCTCTGTACCTCTCTAGTCTCTTCTGTGCTCTTTCTTCTCACCATCCCTCATTTATAATCAAAAGAAATAAAATGTTAGAAAATAAACAGTTCACATTTCACAGCACCATGGCACCAATATAATTATTAGGTTTAAAAGGAAGAGAAGGTGGGGAGAGAAAAAATAAATCTGTCCACAGATTCAGAATGAATAGATTACCAAATTTAGATCTATATGAAATAAAGGAATGAGTCTTTTGACCCAAATAAATCCTCAACACATGGCAGCAAGTACTCTCTTCCCATTGATAACAAAACATTTCGAATATTCAACATCCAATTAATCTCTCTATAAAACAACATTAATAAATATGGATCAAACTGCAACGTATTTGTAGGCGTTAGACCATTTTATGCATCTATTCAGCCGTTCAATCCAAACCAAGTAGAGCTGCATCAGTTTGAGACCAGGTAGTCATACATTTTATTTTCATACTCAGGCTTACAAGTCAGTTAACTTGTGATCAGTGTCCCTACAGAATCTTTCGGTAATGTAAGGGCTATTGTATGTGTTTGTGGCTGTGTATGTGGGGGGGGGGGGGATTTAGAATACTACAAATCTGCTTCAAACACCCATAAAAGGCTTATGGACTCAAAAACTATGGGTGTATCCATATGAAATTTGACACACAACACTCTTGCATACAGATCCGTGTTTATACATATATAAAGCGGGGAAAATTCTTACTTTGTTTAACGTTATTCTAAAAAGGCGAAAATAATTGAATAGTAAACATGCAAGAGTTCTTGGTGCAAATTGTAATCCGTTCCATAGAATGATGCATTATGTTGTTGTTCTACTGCTTCCACGTGCAGGCCATCCACAAAAACAAATCTGTTTTCTTAATTACCGCTCAGTTTAATAATCCAAAATATTAATATCAAGATGCGCATGTTTGCCATAATTTTGAGTCGCAGGGCAGTCTGTGTCACATTGAAAAAGAGTTATATTTAAAAAAAAAGAATTCAGCTATGCATTCTGTACTACAGTATAAACAAATAAGTAGTGAAACAGGAAATTTGTTAAAGTACGTTTTGCTTCGTACTGCATGTGCAATTTCATTGTCTAAAAATATTTAACACGGCTCGCAAATATTAACTCTACAAAAAGTGTCATCAGTCATAATGACCAGGCTGTAAAATGATGGATTTTACATCTGTGATCCACCAGATATGCTGATTGTAGTGACTGCGCCTCCTTCTTCATCTGTCCTGGGGGGAATTCTCCTGGCATAAGACGTACCTGCTCTGAAGGAACTCTCTACAGTCCTGATAGTTTCCAGTGCCGTTTTAGTGATATGGTCACTTGCGCGTAAGTAAAATGCAATATGTCACTGTCCTGTACAAATTGTTATAAATCTCCATCTGTCGATCCCTCTATCCATCCATCCATCCATCCATCCATCCATGTATTCATCCCTCCACCTTCTATCCATCCATCATCCATTCGTCTAACTTTCATCATTCAATCCATCCATCCTCCATTCATCCATTCAACCATCTATGCTTCCATCTATCCATCCATCCATTCATAGATTCTTCCCCTGTCTTTTGCTGTGTGCTACAGGGTGGTTTATTTATTGTTCCATCCATATGTTAACATATCTTCATCCACAGAACAACATCCCAGCTCTCAATGACCTCACCCACAAGTTTGACATCAGCTACATCAGCAACGTCAAAGTCCAGCCAGACATCAGAACCCAGTATGACGTCAGTGGTAAGCTACACAATGAGACTGAAACGTGAAAATTTTGTCTTTTCAACATGAATCCAGGAAATTGATATACAGAATGAAGATAAAGGAAAGAGCTGTAACAGCTTTGGAAATCACATCTTTCCAACATAAAATTAGGAACTTGGGATTAACTATGAAGGCAGAGAAAGGAAAGAGCTGTAACAATGTTAGAAATCATTTCTTGTGTTTTAATTTTTAAGGATTCTTTGGTACTGTTGTATCATCTTTTTCTTTTTCTTTTTTTTTTCCTCTCTTACAAAGGCTGTTATAGTGTTTCCTTTCATAACAAACCATGACAATTGGTTTTTCCTAGCTGCCATATTTTATCGGCCATGGCTAGCCGGACTTAAACCCATATAGTCTAGAGGTCTAGCCGGGCTTATTCAGTCTGTGTCATTATCATGTAGAAATGAAGTTCTATGTCTGTGTCATGTTCATGTCTGTGTCATGTTCCATGTGTGGAAGGACGTGGGCAGCAGGCGCTTGCAGCTTTAAATACTTTTAGCTAAAAATATGCAAATCAGTAAATGATAACTAAGTTTTGTCATCAATCTTAACGATCTTTTTTCTTTGATATTTAAAACACTGAATGAAGTTCTGATCTAGATCCAGATCACTCCATTCTACATGGCAGTTAACAGGGCTCGCAAATACATGGCAGTACACCTTCTTCAACAATACCCTCAAAAAAGAAAATGCATACGTCCTGTCAAGAAGACACAAACACACATATATTACAAGGGACAGAAAAAAAAAACAAGTACCGTATACACAATATACAGATCTACAGATGTGAACATATTGGAGTTGGGGATGAACCCTTCTCAATGAGTAGATGATGTTTGCAAGATCTAGTAAAAGTATCTCCTTCAATTAATCCCTCAAAATTGTAAAATAAAACTTTGTCAAATACACACACATTAAATATGTAATACAAAAAACAAAAAAAAATGCCATGGCTGAGGTTTGAATCCCGGTTCATCGGAATATCAGTATGGTCACTTATCTGTCTGGCCACAGGTGACTACAGCTGTCAGTAAAAATTAACATTATAATACTATAATCCAAAACGACAAGTGTTGTCAATAAGTCCGACTAGCCACTTCATTTATTTTCATATTTTCTTGTGTGCCCCCTTTTTACCTCCCAATGCCCATGCTCGAAAGAACGTTATGAAAAAACGGGGGTCATCGTGGCTATCTGGTATAGTGTTTGCTCCAAGATGAACAATAGATGTAGCGGGTTGTCGATTTGACTGGCTGACTCTGCCACTGGGAGATAGGAATGATTAGAAAAAAATAAACCTCCGTTTTCTCAGTGACTCAACGGTCCCCTGGCTCCTTCAGTAAAGAGGCCCAGCATCTAGCCCTTTCTGATAAGGACAAATATATTTTGGAGGTCCCATATGTACATCACGCATGTTAAGAGTCTCTGACAGTTGAAAATCAATAAAGATTAGATGGAGAGCCGCTGTCCGGGCAGAATTGCCAATTCCAAATTCTACCCACAAAAATTCTCACCAAAACAGGTAGCCACTTAAACTTCAGATAGTCCTAGAGTTTTTAGGATTGAATCTCTTGAAAGAAAAATAAGAACAAAAAAAAAAAAAAAGAAAAAGAAAAATAGCCCTTTGATTGCCTCTAATGAACATACGAAAAGTAAAGGCTGCTTCATTTTAACTCCTGCATTTTCAAACAGACAAACATAAAACATGTTTTGATCTTTCTGAAGTATTCTAGATAGACAAGGTAGCATCTGTAAAACACCATTATTGGACATGATGTATTCCAGATAATGTAGAATTTCTGCTCATGCGACCAATGGGTCAAAATAGATCCGTAAATTGTTGGGTTTTTTTTTTCTGTTTGTTTGTTGTATTCTTGAAATTAAATCTGGTGATCTTTCCTGCAAGAAAAATATGTTAAAGAATACAAAAGAAACACTGCAGATGCTTGTTTACCCCTGTGTCGGCCATTTTGAGTTGCCAAATGCTATGACAGCAATGAAGAAGAAAGTTCGTTAAATCCAAATTCTGAGGCTCAGTAACAGGGATCCTTACAACATCTGAGGGTCACAATGGAATGACAAGGACAAATTATTTCCACTGGTTGTGTTCCGTCTTCTAGTGGAAAACTTGGTATGCGAGATCACCCCCCAGATCCAAACCTACACAGCACAGCAATCCAACGTCAAGGTAACTTGGTTGAAAACTCAAAACCTGACGGACGAAATACTTTCGTTTCGATGGCTTCACAGTGATAGATCTATATCCGTTAGTTCTAGTGCTGACCATAATGTGGTGGTTGGTATGACAGACAAAAATCCTTGGTTGCTGTTGAGAATTTAAACAGCCACTTTACAGTTTACAATTCGGTATTTTTTTCTTTCCTGTCCTGTATTGTTATTTACCCGGCTTATGATAAATGCAAACAATCTGTTTTGTTCATGCACGTATTTCCTCCATAAAGTCATAATATAATGTTTAAAAAAAATCTTGTGTTTTATCTGTGTTTTTCCGCCAGATTTCTGTTACAAATCCCATCGTCCCATGCGTGACGATTACACCCACTGTTTGTAGCGATGAGGTGAGTTCTTTCTTTTCTCAGCATGTATATCAACAAAATGATTCATGTCATCTAGATCTATTTCATTTGTAGTTGAATTCTAACCATGTTTTTGTTGTGATATAACAAGACAAAATTTGTTATCAAATAATAGTAAATTTGTCAAGTTTCATTCATTGTCACTTCTTGCTATTGTAGATTTTAAATATCTATAATACTTCAATCATAATGTGATTCTAATGCATCATAAAATTTGTCCTCTATAGACATTTAAGACATAGTCAAGGGTGCAAACATATAATAATGCTCTTGTTTGTGCTGACACAATCTTTGTGTGCGTGTCTGCGAAACACATTGGGACTGTATAAGTATATGCTTTGAGCCCGACGGGAAAAATGGACCATGTAGACAAACTACTCCAAAAGCAGTAGCTGATTATGTGGCCGTAAACAAAGATTAAACGAGATTCACCCATTTAATTTTTAGCACCTAACAGTGATCATAATTCAAACCATAATCCTAACCCTCCACCTGTAGTTAGGAATTCCTCTCATCTGTCAAATATTTTGCCTGTAAAATTCCTGTCAACCAGAAGGCTAATATGGCGAGAACCTTTGGATTTGAAATGATTAGATTTATTCAGCAATGTGACCATTTTGGACTCTTCAGGTACAACAAGTACTCTTCTGGCTATATTGCCAGAACATTCAGGCCATTATTATTCTCATTATAGTATTGCTTGTGTAATTTCATACTTATCGCTGTGATTATCAATTTTGCTACTTTTGCTATTACTTTGTTAATTCATTATTTATCACAGAATCTCAGCAGTGGAGATTATCCCGACTGTGCGTCTTGCAATCGCTATTTGACATGCCTTTTCAATGGCGCTAGTTTGTCTAACGATTGTGGCGTAGGCCTTGAGTTCGATTCCGTAGGCCTTGTGTGCAGCGTCATGGGCACTGGAGTCTGCAGGTAAGAGAGTAGCTGGGAGTGAATCGGCCATGGGCCTAGTGGCTTTCCACATTAGGGTCATGAAACCAGACGAATTAAGCAGAAGTTTCAGTTGGAAGTTGTTCTGAACAACATAACACAGCCTGAAGACCTCACAACAATTTAAGCATCTCGAGCCTAAATATTATATTCCGAATCTGTGGTATATAATAAAAATAATGGTAATAACATTAGTAGTAATACAGTGGAACATGCTTAAACCAAAATTTTAGGGACTGGACATATTATTTTGCTTTAAACATGTTTGGGTTTATCCTAACTGGTATGGTGGAAGTTATACGAAGAAACTAACAAACTCTGTAAGGTTAAATTTCACTGATAAAATAATGAGTGACTTCCTTTTTTTTCTTCAGCCTTGAAATACACTTTCCTCTCCATTATCTAAATTCAGTGTCAGTTTTCTTTTGTTTTGTTTGTGTAGTGTGAATTTTATTGAACATTTCTTTAATGAACTGAATTATAAGCCGCATAGATAGAAATGGACATCTAGCATTCATTCTCATATAGTCTAACTGAAATTTCTGCTTAACTATAGACCATTAACTGCTTTCATTCAGGTTTAAGTAAAGTCCTTTGCAGACAGCCTTCGCAGTAATGCCTCGCGCGGGGGCAATGTAACTAACCACATAGGTTATCTGAAAATACATGGTGCCGTAAAATCACACCGCATCAGACAGTGTGCATCACTGAGTTGTTGCCTGCCCCTCTCGTCAGCACACTGTCTAATATAAATTCCACCAACAATGTGCACTTGCTTCACTTGTGCAGTTCTCCCCATCCCAGATCCCTCTCCTTCTTTGACACCCACTTAGTGGCCTCACGCCTAACGATGAGAGAACGGCATGTTGGTACTAAGTATGCTTGATGTCAGGAATAGGTCGCTGGCTTTCACTTGAATCAGGCTCATTTTTTTATTTTTTTTTATAGCCATGTTCTCTCGAATGTTGACTGGTTTATTGCTAGTCCATTTACAAAGAGTAAAAGAAAAAAAATGGGGATTAATTTTTTCTTTCGGTTCAGCCGTGTTTTCAGTTTAGCCATTTTTGGTTTAAGTGTGTTCCACGTAATAACATATAATATAATAATAATAATAGCACTAGACAGCATTTTTACGGTATTAATCTCCAAAAGTGTAGGCTGAAAACAAGTGATTTACTATCTTTTATTGCCCCGACAGACTTAGACGAGAGATTCTCAGTCACATGGTAAGCATACAAGGTGGCTGCCTTTCTTGCATTCAAATCCTCACTCATCTAATAATTACGTTAAAGACCGACAAGAACAAATATTTAAGGAGAGGGCCTGATCCTGAATTCAAGATTTTTGCTCAAACTATCGAATTTCCGATTTTTTAATTTTTTTTTTTTTTGTCTTCAAGCTAAAGCATTTTATTTCAAGATTATACTGTTTATATATTCAAAAGTAGCCTATTTCATGTGTAAACTGAGCTTTTCATCCATTCTCTTTCTCTTATCTTTAATTATTTCTCCAGTATCTATGCTTTTTATTTTACCTAATGTCTCCTGATTGATCCTCTTCATTCTGAGAAGGTTCTCTCTAACACCTGTAGGGTGCCTAAAGCTCTTCTTTCTCATTTCTCCTTTGTTTTGTCTATCCCTGCCAACGTTTCTCCTTTGATGTTAATTCCTTTCTTAATGTTTTGTTAAGATCCTGTGGCCTGCCCTCTCCATGTTGTCTGCCTAACTATACATCCACTCCAGGAAATTTCTCATTCCAGAGACTTTTTCATTCTCATCCTTTGTTCCTCTCTCCATTAATTTATCCTTCTTTTGTTTATTTGTGCGTTCTTTTATGATCAACAGCCAGTAAGCTGATGGTGTCTGGCTTAAAATACCAACATTTTCCTCCTAACTTCCTCTTTTTCCTTTAAATCAGACATCCTTGCCACCTTATCCAGCTTCATCCTCTTATCATTTAACTTTCAATAGAGTTATCCTGACCTCTCCAGATGAGATGAGCACTAGTCTTCTCCATATGTCAGGGGTGTGGGCTAAAGTCTGAATCTCCGCAAATGTCACCTCACTGTCTGATCCCTGTTTGTGGTGGATGCATCTTTTTTTTTTCTGTCAGTCTCTCTTATCTTCTGTCTAATTTATCTTTCCTCCTCCAATTCTCTATAGCATATCACTCATGACTGACCAAATATTGTGATATCTTTATCATCGTATATCCACAGTACAACCTCAGCCCAATCTCAGACCTCCCAGACATCACCTTCCAGCCAGGTAAGTACATACACTTTTCACACTGCCCACAAACCATCACCAACCATCACCATAAAGATCATTTTACAAAAAATATCTTAAAATTAAGATGAATGTCCACCGGCAAGTAATCAAATACATCAAAAAAATGGAAAAACAATATGGAGAATTTTGAATGAGTCAATAAAAGAAACTAATATTGCTAGTCAAATTTTCGAGCCTACTTGGCTCTTCGTCGAAGCAATCACCACAAAGATCGTCATCACCAATCTTTTAAGCACAAATGGTGCATTTAACAACTTTAAACCTTAGTCAGATGATTTTAGGTTTAATTTCATGGCTGCTTTAATGGCCTTTTTTTCTCTTTAGTTGCTCTGTTCTCAGCCTCTTTTGAAAAAAATCTTAAGTTCATGAACATACCTACTCAGTGCAAAGCATGGACTTGGACTCAGCTTGGCCCTGCATTGCCTGAGCCAGCAGAGATTAAGGCAATGTTTATCCCTATTCTGATCTACAGTGGGAAACCTGGGCCCACAACAAAGCATGAGAAAGTAACAAACACCTTAGCATGTGGAGTGAAGTGCCTTTGGAAGAAAACAAATGTCACCTGTAGCGATCATTTTCGGAAACAGGATGTCAATAAAAAGAGTCTGGGTTTGAAAAGGTTTTCTAGAGCCTTCATTGTCATGAGGACTGCGCTGTCACTTGAACAGAGCCTTCAGTATATGAAAGAGTCAGGCTGCAATGGCAGAGGGAGACTAAGAATAAATAGGTGGGTCAGGGGAGGAGAGATCAAATGTGTCACCTAAAGCCATACACCTGGCCCAAGCAAGAGGACTTTTTATCTCCGCCAATACTTAATGGCACAAGAGGAAACAAGCAGTTTGAGTAGAAAAGCTATTAATTAGAGACGGAGGCCATCACAATGAGTGATTAGTAACAGTCCTTGTCTGGTGTCAGTGAACATTGTGTTTATAACTGTGATTTGCTACATGATAGAGGCTTGCCTTCTCTGTTCACATTGTGAAGCAGGACTGCACTGTGAAGAATTATAATTACATTATTACACGGTCAATTACTGCAAGTAACAAAAATAGTTTTAAAAAGACATCATGACAGATGAAGTTGGAGTATTTGTTACTAAGGAGACCCGATGTGTTGTGGTATTGTTTGTAAACGGTTTCAGCTAGCACATGACCATGTCCAAGCTTAAGTGGAGATTCAGAACGAGTTCACTGCTCCTTCACAAGCATACAAACTCAAGGCTGTAACCTGTGCTGCTACATCAACTGTTCTTCAGTTGAGTAACGTGATCCGATTGATTCTGACTTTGAGAGAACACTGATGAATGCTAAGATTTATGGTACTGATGAAGGAATTACATGAACAAGACCTCGCATCTAATTTAATTAGCCTAAGCATTTGAATATTTGGGAGAAAGAATGAGAAAGAGAGGATGGGGGCAAGAGGGAAAGAGGGAGACCACATGAGCCTAAGTTTAGCTTCCGGGCTTCATTGTCAAGGTATGGTAAAACTGACATAAATATATAGATTTTTTGTTGTTTTTGTACATGTCATCGATCAGTGATGATGGTTGGATGCAGATGGTAGAAAAAAGGAAGAGGGGATGGGGGGGGGGGGGGGGGACTTTGAAAGGCAGGTGTTAAGACAAAAAAGAAAGAAAGAAACAATGCTAACTGTTTGCCCCAGTTCAAAGAAGAGCCTTTCATAAGGACACCAATCTCTATCGCCCAACAAGAGGATGCCAGTCTCTTGCCTAGAAAGAGGTTTTCTATTCATTACTGCCATGCTATGTTTTGTCAACAAAATGTATAATTGTTAGAGTAAGATAAACTTATGTCACGTTTGTTGGCAGAAAATACTCAACGGGTTGGAAATTTAAAATGTTTAGATAGAATGAAACGCCCGCTTAGTCGGCTCCGGAATAGCAAAATCTATTCAATCAAAGTAATTAACATCAACAGGCGCAAAAAATATGCCGAATTCGGGCAGTAATAATACATTCATGGCCTGAAATGTCCAGGACAATATAATGGCCTCTATAATCATCCTTACACGATCACTGCCCACCAAAGTGGAGAGAAAAAGTTTAATGACCTTCTCTATCTCATACTACATAATTAAATAGAAATTTGTACTTAAACTACAGATATCTGCATTTTGTAGGCACGCATCAGACTGCATTACATTCCATGTCTCTTCATAAAGTTATATTATAGTTGAGCAGGTACAGGGTGAGCTTGCAGACAGAGAGATTTTTATTATGCTTTGGGTTAAATTATTTTTAGTCCGTAATGCAAGCTTACCTGACATTAAGGGTGCAGTAAGGTAAGTCAGTATACTGGGTTGTCAGAGAAAGTTTCCTGTTTTTCAGACAACCAGTTATTTCCTGTTCACCTTTTGTTTTTCAAAGAGATACAAGAATAATGGATAAGAATGTTTGAGTATTTTGATCTACAAAGTTATAGGAAACATAAAATTTGTCGATAGTGTGACGCTTGTTGTGAGATCTCATGTTCTGGGCTCTGGACTTGAAAGTTCTGCTAAAGGCTATTTCTTTGTGCGTGGCAGCTGTGTACCTAGAAAAAATGGCACTCAATCATTTGGATGAGAAGTAAATCTAGTCTTAGTATACAGCTAATATGGACTTTACCTCTCTGTGGATTTTTCAGCCGTAACCGTTCTTGTTAACTGATTATCATTTGCTTGTGGCAATATTGTCCTTTCCATCAGAAATATCTATGTTTGTTTAAAAACCCTGATGTGTCAGTCTGCAACATCACAGTTTAGCCCCCAATCCATCACTCTGCACTCCTGTGTACTGACCCCTCTTTCTGATTATGCAATCGACAGCCGAGCAGTGTCAACGTTTGAACAACTCTTACTGTAAATTTTCATGATTGTTGTAAAAAGAAAAAAAGAAGAGAAGAAGGAGAATGAAGAGGAAGAAGAAAAAAATAAAGAAGAAGAAGGAGATGAAGAAGGAGAGGAAGAAGAAGAAGAAGAAAAAAAGAAAGAAAGGGAGAAAAAGTGTTCAAGAAAATTATAATATATGTATCATATAATTACAAGAATTTTATTTTCTTCAATTTCAAGAAAACACATTTTTTTCTTCAAATGCTTTTACTGCTAAAATTATATTTCTTTCTGATATTTGCTGAAAAAATGAACTTTATGCATTCTTTTTAATCATGAAAAAGTGTTTACTGTCACAAAATAACATAATCAACAACAACAAAAAAAAATAAATAAATAAAAAAATGAGAAAAGAAAAAAAAAGGAAACAAACCAACAATCTTACATACATCATCATGTCTTTAGAAAAGAAGAAAAGTGCCAAAAGTATGGCAAAAAACACCAAAGGTATTATTTTATCCCTCAGCATATCCACCACCAAATAAATTCAACATTTTGATACCTTTGTTGTCAGAATATCCTGACAATTTGTAGAGGGATATGTGGTACTTTCATCGGTCCCATGTCTTGTCTATTATAGATTTCATGCCAGGAACGTTTTCAACTTCATTGTCAGCTTCATATGTTGTAAAACTGAAGCACAACCAGTGTTGACTGTAAAACAAATTGAAACACTCTTACGGGTTATAAAACGCCACAATTTTACAGAGAATATCTCAGAAAAATCATGTATTATGAGATTAGATCCCTCCTTTTCTACTGCCTCCTGAAGGGCTTTTTTTTAAGCCTTAAGTGTGACCTTTTATCTTGTATTTGCCTTTTCATAAGCTTATATTATACTCTTGCTTTGAAAACTTCCCTGTCCCTAGCTTTACTGAATTTCGTTAAGTGACCTTCAGACCAAAGCCCAGTGACTTTAAAAAAAAAAAAATTTGTTTAAATCAGAAATACTAATAAGGCCCATTAATTAAGCAGTTGCTGCAATCAACGCAATTTCTACCTTTCAGAAGAAATAGAAGCTGCCTTTGCAGCACCGTGGTCATACAGAATTATGAACTTTTTTTTTTCTTTATTGGTTCTTTTTTGCTCTTGAACTCACAATGCTTCAGTAATAATAATATAGCAACTTTACTCAAAAGAAGGTTGAAAAATTCTCAAATTCAGACCATCAAGGAGGCATTGACATGTGAGGAAAGCAAGTGATAGACTAGGTAATGCACTGTTGTTGATATGCGGAAGTATCACTGTGCGTCAATAGATGTCTTTTGAAAAGACACCTTTGACCTTTGCTCGATCAGTAGCAAATCAGCGGCAGTATTATCAAAATCAATGGGGTGTCAACCGGAGAGCAGTGAATACCATGCCCATGTGAGTGTGCAGTAAGCATCACTAATTGAGGTCAAGTTTACTATAACTTTAGTGGATGGATACCTCTTATACCTTTCCTGTTATACTGTTTCATCATGGAAACATCACACTGGCACACACGATGTAGACAGGTTGATGATACCTAGCTAGCAAAGGCTGTGGCAGAATAACAGATTTGACCATGCCATCTCTCTCCTCTTTCACACGCCCCCACTTCTACAAAATCTGTAATAAATAATTCATTCCACATATGAAGATTTTTGTACCATAAATATAGTTCAGAAAAAAACAAAAAACAGAACAACAGAACAACAAACAAAACAACACACAACACAAACCACACAAATAAATAAACAAACAAACAAACAAACAAAAACAGATATTCCGATCCAAAACTAACCTTATAAATTGCTGCCCCTCCCCCTTCCACTTTGATGTGAAAAGGTGTGGAAGTGGCGCAGAGTGACCTATCATGATACACTTGTCTGTGATCCTGAATCCTGATCAGATTTTTCAAGGTAGATGATAGGTGGATCCCGGGCGACGATCATTGATGATGAATAATTACAGATGATATATATACCCGGGGTCCACCTATCCACTTAGGATAGGTGGACCCCGGGCGACGCACTGTTCATGCGTAGGGAAGATTTCTTTACCTTCTCA
>JBCAUA010800322.1:0-14722 GCA_038406235.1 Peronia verruculata
ATGTAATATTCTATCCAGCAATATATATATATATTGTCAATGCAAACATGGATACGAAATTATGGTGCTATGGATGTACTAAGATTCTATTGTTCAGTTCAGTTTATAAAAGCAAAATTTACGGCATGTTATTGTGGAAGCAAAAATCACAGTGATGACAAAAGCAGCATTTCTAATCGGTACTTTGATAACAAATCCCTTTTACTTGAATATCTCTTGTAACTTTATCAATTAAATCGAGAATAAGCTTTCAGATCTCTTTTTTTGGATTGCTAATACATAAAATGCAGTCTTTATAAGAAATGCAATGTTTTGTTGTTGTTGTTCAAGTTTCTTTGTCTGTCTGTTGTTGTTGTTGTTGCTATACCCGGTAGTTGTTTGTTTATCTGCCTGTGTTGTTATTGTTATTGTTGTTGCTGTTGTTGTTGTTAATATTGTGGAAAGATATAGGCTACTTCAAGAAGTGAAGAAAAAATTGAGAAATCATTTACTACTGTTGTTCGTTGTCACGTTGCTTTGGTTACTTTACCATCCCTGTCAATATCTGTTACTTGAAATAGAAAAAGCTATATCATATTGATAGGGCATCCAATGGCTAGCATCTGCATTTTCTTCCCACACTGAATTTATGTCGGGAGAAATACCGTACAGTAATCGGTTTGCATAATATCTTACATGCCTTGGCCTTTGACTGCTTTGAAAGAGAAAGAGGAGACAGATACCATAACCATTGGACATTGGGAAGAAAAATAATATAGAAAATGGATGAACGGGACGGAGCTATAGGCTGATTTATATAATTATATAAAAGAAACATTTTTGTTTTCTTTTATCGTATTTCTTTATGTCATCAAGCTCCTCTGTAAACAGACACTAAGTCTTTGATTCCTGCTTGATGATTATCCTCAACCAATTATCAAAACCACCTTTCACATGATTTATGAATACCGTACTTACTTTCGCTGTGTGCCATGCTACATAATTGCATCAAAATGTTCAGAGTAAGCCAGGTACATAACATTTCTAGTGTCAAATGCCGTCTTCCGGTGGCACCATGGACTTTTATTGGCATCAGATAATCGGAATTTGTTGTAATTATATACGGTCCTCAAAGTATGTACATGCGGTGTGACGTCATGACAAACATGAATTAAAAAAAATAAAATAATAATAATAATAATAATAAGTAAACGAAACAAAAACATTAAGCTGTCGTAACACTGAACTTACTACAGAGCACACTGACTAAAATTCTATTAGAATCTTTAATGAGATTGAATAAAGACTAAAGGCCCCGTTGATGTGGAAGAAAATAGCCGCCCGTTATTTACATCAAGAATTTCTTAACCTTGAGCCTTGTGAATAAAACCATGTCATAGTAGAGAAGAGGCCGGAGAGACATTTTGTTGTTGTTGTTGTTGTTTGTTTGTTTGTTGTTGTTGTTTTTGTTTAAAGAGCAGATTGACCATGGCCAAAATATCAAAAGAATTTTCCATGTTTTATTTCTCTTATTAAGCTTATTTAAACAGAAATTGTACGCACATGAAATGAATATTATGTTCATTATTAAGATCTACTGCCCTGACCCGGTGTTCTAAACAGGGGCGTCTATTTTAATGATGTTATTAACCTCTATTGGAAAAAAAAAAAAAAAATGTTGTTTGCCAAATCACCTTCAAGTTCGCCAGCGCAAGTGAAGAACAAAGCCTACATTAAAGGATTTTCCAAAGAATCAGATGCCGGAAGGCTGAACTTTTTCAGTTTCATAGCAGATCCGTGTCTGATGTTGACAGCTGGTGAATCCTTAGAGATAAATATGTAGATCTGCAAGGCGATTTTGTCATAGTCATTAAAGTTTTAATGTAGACTTACCATGGAGATTATAATTTGAAGACCAACTAGGCTTTTTTTTTTTTTTTTGAGACTTTAGGCACGCACACAAATTTGCGTGGTGACACATCTAAACCAAAAAAGAAAGAAAAAAAAAAAAAACGGTTATGTTTTGTTTTACTCTTTCTTTCTTTCTTTCTTTCTTTCTTTCTTTCTTTTTTTTTTTTTTTTTAGGTTTGTTCGTGAATGGGTAGGCATTAATTGTGTGTGCTTTACGCTTCTGTATGTTTGTATTATATGTTGCATGTGTAGTTCTATGTACCGTATACGAAACCGATGTGTGTGTGTGTGTGTTTATAAAGAATCATTTCAGAAATCATTTTAGACCCCCTTATCTCATCAGTTATAATGAGCATTACTGAGAGATCGTTAACTGGTATGTCGTTTAAAACGTAAGTTGGCCAACATTTCTGATAAAGGGCATTAAATGGGTCACGCGTGGCATGTCACAATAAACAGCAAATGCCGCAGGTTGCGGTCCATATACGTCTTTCAGCCACCTGGACCAAGTAAATATCGGAATGTAACAGAATCATAACACAGATTTTTTTTTTTTTTTTGTTTCTTAAAAGCCTTTGAATCCTGAGATGGCAGGATTGTCTCGGCTTTTGTTAATGCCTGAATTTGGTGACAATTTTTGTGGGTAGAACTTTTGAATTAAGTTCGAAATTTTGTCAGGGCAGCGGCATGCGGCCTACTTTTTCATCGATTTTGAACTGCTCAGGGTATTTTTAATGTGAGTAACATACACACGCAACCTCCGAAATATATTCGCCCTCATTCGAGAGGGCTTCCCTACCTAGAAGGGAAAAAATGCCGGTTTCGATCTCCATGTCCTTCCACCCCTTGATGCAGGACCCTCGAGTCGATCCCGGCCTCGCCACCGTAAGTTGTTTTTTTCCATGTGCAGAGGGCAAAACAAGAGCCATTGCGCCCCCCCCCTCCACACACACACACAATAATACAGGAGTTGATTTATACGTTCAAACATAAACTATGAGACTATAATAGTGGCTAACTTGTTCAATCTATGCCATTGCATGCCATATTTTAAAAAGAGAAGTGCTGACTGTTAAAATTTGATTAGTGCCTCACAGTAATTTACAGAATAATAAAATCAAATTTTCATGGACAAGCCGATGAATTTATAATGACAGACAAAATACAAGAAGGGACATAATTTAGGAAACAATACTCTTACGGCTGTTTATTTCCCTTATATTGTGACTTCTGACCCACATTTGCATTTTGAAGATCCAAAGGGGATTAGGTGTATTTGTTCACGAGAGTAGGTAGATCTAATTTCAAAATATTAAAATAATGCTATGAGATCTGCAAATTTATTTTCAGTGCGAATTTTATTTGATGTTTTAATTGATGTTTTTAAGTTATTGGCCAACGGTATAGTCTTAATTGCGAAACTAAAGAAGTAGGAGAACTCCGTAAACGTTGCCCTATCAACATGAAGCGCGTTCTTCCTGTCGAGACCTGTAGAAAATGATGATTTAGCTCTGCCTGTAAAATGTCGCGAATATCATCAACTCCTGGCAAAAGTTTTGGCTTAAGATCTTCTTCAAAAGCTGCTGGAGGTTTGTGATTAGTAGAAAGTATCCGTTTCCAAAATGACAAAGATTGTGCAGCACAAAAATATTTGCATTCTAGATTCTAGTTAATTTGTTTGCAGATCGAAAACTTGGCAGCTCGATTTCTAGATCTAGAATTGATGCCTACCGAGATCTAGATCTAGTTTCTCCATTTCCAAAATATTCTAGATCTAGAGTCAATCATAATTGTGAATCACTTAAAACTGCACATTATTCTCTGTGGAAGTGATTCAATGCCTAGCCCTAGCCTAGCTGCTGGTTTTTTTTTTTTTTTGTGACAATTCAGACTGCCTGATGAATGTGGGAGTTGCTCAGTACCAGTACCAGTCAATACATGTTTTATATTGCCGGTTTCAAACTTGCTTTAGCTTTGCTAGAGTAGTCTATACTTTGTCCTGATAAAATATTGATTTCCAGGAATAAGAGATTTTTTGTTTGATGCACGATATTCAATTTGTGTATTTTTCCATTATGAGGCATAGACTAAAGTCCAGAATGTTTTTGTTTGTCTTGTAGTGCCCAAGGTCAGTTTGTAGCCCATTCTGCTGTTTTGTCTTGATTCTTGGTGCACTGAAAAAGGTTGGTGCTAGAACATTGTTTCCAGTGATATTGCAAGGACTTGACTGTTAGAGCTGTTTTGAATTTTTGTCTTGAAAATGTTTAATGAGGCATCCATAGATTTATATAATGTAGTCTACATCTATGCACAGATAAAAATTGAATATTATTTTTTATTGTTGTTTCTGTTTTATTAAGATATGTCTAAGTTTTAATGGAGAAAAAAAGGGGGTATGTATAAATATTGTGATACAGTTTTCTGTTATATATATATATCACTGTGACAGTAGTGTGTGTCGTGTTGAATCACCGTTCCTCTATGATCCTCCCAAGTGAACTGGAAATAGGTGAAATAAATGTTTGAACTGTTTTCAGTGACTCTGGTAGATTATACTATTTTTTTCATTCTGAAGCATCCTTCATTGGTGATTTCTGAAGTTGGAGCAGTTAGACTCACTAATTGTGAATTTAAGTCATAAAGGGAAAAAAAAGGCAAAAAAGAATAACTTTTGATCATAAGGAGACAAAAATCAGCTGGAATATTGAGATGGCTGATAGAATTTCACAACCTGTTGGGAGTCAAACCCCTGATGTTCATGAATGGAGGAGATCTTTAAGATCACCAAGTCCCGGAAGTGGCCCAAGATCAAGTCGCAGCAAAGAACGCACAAGGGGGCTGAGATCACGTACACCATCCCCTGCTCGCTCTTGGAGTGCACGAGACAGAAAATCAGTGAGGTCACCCAGTCCCACTGCTTATGCTCCTATTAAAGGTATTAGAGCTCACAGTTCTTACATCCAGTAAATGTTATCAAAGTTGAAAAAAGATATTTATATGCCAGTTTATAAAGCAAGAAAAAATGCAGTATTTTTTTTAGATACGAAATTAAATGGAATTCTTCTCATAGTCATAGTTAACCTCTTCACTGCTAGCCAGTTTTGCGGTCCCGTGCTAAGCACCAAGGATACCACTAGTATTGCCCGCTCAGTTTGCTGACCCTGCCCACTGTACATCAGCCAACTGTAAATTGACCAAGAGTGAGACAGGCAGACACGCGCCCTCTACCCCCCTCCTGTTTCTCTGGCTCCCTTTCCCATTTCTGTTAGCTGCACTCTGCCAGCCATCTCTTACTATAATATGACGTCACCTTCCCAGAAAACCTCAAAGAGGTGGACAAAAATTATCTGTTGGAACATCTCTTTGAAGTTGGAACAGATGAAAACTGATGACTTTGTGTGTGTGTTTGTGAGTGTGAGAGAGAAAGTGGGAAAAGCACTTGAGCTGAAAACAAGTGGATGAGATTCTCCTGTGATTGAATATGTTAAGGCCTAAATGTGGTGGGGTAAAGGGTGGAGAAGGCTGAAACAGAGTTGAGAATCCATTTGCTGAAGAACCTTGTTATTGTTGTCCTTGCTGCCAATCTTTCTTTCTTTCTTTCTTTCTTTCTTTCTCTCTCTTTCTTTCTTTCTTTCTTTCTTTCTTTCTTTCTTTCTTTCTTTCTTTCTTTCTTTCTTTCATATTCTTCATAACCAAAGGTTTGCAAGCCACAACTTTAGAGATACATTAAATTTCATCCAGAATGTCCATCTAAAATCACAGAGAAACATGGGAGAGACCTAGGATCAGCATACAGATTCACTCTTGTCAATCACTTGACAACTCACACACCCATTTATTCATTCACCCATTCACTAATTCTCCCACTCACTTTACTCATTTTCAGTCCCCTTTTATTTCTCTCTAACTTCTCATCTATAGAAATCTCTGAATGGGGATCTTTGCATAAATGTTAAAGAAGTTAGAGGGGGGGGGGGGACAGAGCTGGAGGCACAAGAGCACTTTGGTGGTCAGACCACTGGCCAGGGGATTCACATCAATTCATAGAATCTTTTGATAAATGCATCATGCTGTGGATAGGGGAATATCAGGAGTTAGCAATTTGATTCCAAACCAGGCGTATATATGTAATCTGTTATTGTCTCCACACGTATGGATTCCTCATGGCAAAGAAGAGAATGACCCCGTTGTTCCACCATCTCCTGGAGCCAAGAGGGCAGAGATAAATATGCATGAGTGACAGCAGTGGACTAACCTGATGACCAGTTTGGAACATTACAACATACAAATACATCTTTTAGCACATGAAATAAGCCTTATTAAATGCACTGGTACTGTTGTTAGCAGTGAAGTAGTTAAACATAAATTCTTTGAATATGTAGCCCTAGGTTTGCCTGAAATGAAGATGCTGCCCTTGAATGTAGTTTTTGTGTTACAGAATGACACCATAATATTGTGAATTTGAATAATACCTGCTGTCCGAACCTGTTTTGTAATTACCAATATATTCTGGTTGTCAGCAGAGCTCTTGGTCTTCATTTCTGAAATTGTTGCTGTAGTGGGGAAAACAAAAAGGTGGAAAAGATAATTCGCTTAGTAAAAGATAGACACATATGTCTGTTACACATGATAGACATTGATTTGTAGACATATTGTGTTGTTGTGACATTTGACTCAGGGGATAGTGAAGAGAGATAACTTATAAGAATGACTGTGCTCTATGATGCTGTTATGAAGAAGCATCCTTTCCAGTAGTGGAAGCAAAAATTTAAAAAATCTGTTTTGACATAGGATATTCCCATCTTCATCTGGCATTAAGAATTGTCACAGGCTGCAGTGATTAGGACTCAAAACTGGATAGGTTAGAACAACTTTGACAGCATTGAGCTGCTTCATGTTAGAAGGAAATACATAGATACATTATAGTGGTCTGTCACAGATATACCTTGTGACTTTTTATTGTTACATATACCCCTGAAAAATTAATTTTTCTTGTGTGACTTGGAACAGTTTCCATGCTGTATTCATAAGGATATGATGAATGTGATATTAGTCGCACTTCTGCTAATTTAATCGTTCTTGGTGACATTTTGTGATATTATACCAACCTTTTTATATATGTATGATTTCCCATAATGGATTCATTATTTGTATCAGTGGACCATTCAAATGAAATTAACTAATTCTGAAAATGTATTTTATGAAGCAAAACCAAAGTGCCCAGGAACGATTATTCTATTATATCGATCTGTAAATGACTCTCTTTTTCACCGCAATTTAATCAGGTCTATCACAGCCGACACTGATATTTGATTCATCCATAGAAACTGTGAAGTTCTTTAGTTCATTGATACTAGCAGTTTCTAAGCTCGTTTGTTTTGGGCCATTTTTTTTTTCTAAAGTTCACAATCTTTTATACTGTTACAGGTGCATATTTAACTGACGTGCCCACCAAATCAAGCATGAAGAGAAACACTGTGGCCAATGGTCTGCGAAAAAGCACAGGGAGTAGCTTGACAGCTGACCTCAGCATGAGTGGGTGAGTGATCAGCCATGATAGCAAATCAAACATTCTCCAAGTTAAAAACTGTGATGTAGCAGGTAAAATCAGGAGGGAATTTTATATATGCAGATCAGTATACCTTCATAGAAAACTAATGATCTCTATCTAAAGCCTGTCTTTAGGGGTCATTTTTGGTTCTTTATTTCTTTGTTCATTTTAAAATGAGAAACGGATCTTGAATTTTTGTTTTTTGCAACTAATTTAGGCGAAAAACTTTTTCTGTACATATCTTGATTTTCTCCGAATTGTGGCCCAGCACTATGCAAAGGTGCTTTATAATAAATATCCAATTAGAAATCAGAATATCCTGCAACCATTTGTAGTATAAAGTCCATGTGTGTTATTTTACTGAAAGTAGTTTCATATCAAGTCAGTGCATCTTTTCACTATTTGTATGATTCTCTCAAGTTGGGTTCTATGCACTTTGACTCTAGGTTTCGAGGTTTGGAAATACAGTACCTGCCATTCCAATCAAGAAATATCTGATCATCATCATTTATGAATCGGGTGAATGCATATTTCATTTTTTTATGCAAAATTTATCACTATATGCACTGAATATCGTTCTCATGGATGCTTTTGGTTATTCTGTGATTTTGGCCTCTTCCCCAGCAAACTGAACAAATCCACGGGTCAGCTGGCTAACATTGAAGCTGAATATATTAAGAATCTTCAGCAACAGATTTACTTCTTGGAGCTGGAAGCAAATTATCTGTATCCTATTCATGAGAGAAAGTGGTGATGAGTTAACAATGGTTTACTGACAGTCTTATTGAAAACATTTCAAATTTCAACAAGGTTAAAATATTCTGACTAAAACAAAAAGAAGATGTAGAACAAAGGTTTAAAAAATACGAAGAAACGTATTGGTAAATTTGAGAAAGAAGAATGATTCTCCAAAGCATTAAAGAAAAGAGAGATCTTTAGAACTTTGAAAAATAGAATTGATTCTCTGAAAAACTTTTTAATTTAAGAGAAGAAAGAAATCTATTGTAGCTCCAACTGCTCTGGTCCATCTTGTGTTATTACTGTGAAGTGACTATCTCCAATCACGATAAACTGCGTCGAAGTTTAATTACCTTTTTATGTTGTTAAAGAGTGCTATAGGGAATTATATACATTCATTGATTTCTTTCTTATATTCATGAAATCTTAACTCTTGTGCTAGTCGTGAGCAAGCTAGGAAAGCTACAGAAATACATCCTCAGATGACACAAGAGGCAGAGAATATGCTGATTAAACTTAGGGTATGTAAAAATGGCTGAACAGATCACTGCAGATAGTGAAAAATGGAGAGCTTTGGTCCCTGTCCATTGTACCATCTTTATCACGGAACAATAGCTGAACTGAATGTTGTGTATCAGTTGGAAAAATACTATAGGTATCACATGGAGAACATTTCTACAGCCGATTTTACATCTTTATATGACAGCTGATTTTAATAATACCGCCAGGATAGATTGGCAAAGTTTATCCAAGTGTGAGTCAGATATAATGATTGAATTCTATATTGTGTCTCTAATTGTTTTGATTCTAAATAAAAGGATAGGCCTTAGACTTAAAAGCCACAGCTTTAGAGGTTGCATTATTCAGATTGATGAAGATGAAAATGATTTCAGTATGTCATAATTTTGTCAGATTTTTGATTGTCTGTGTCTTAGGTCAACAGCAACAGATGGACTGTCCTTCTGTCTTTGGCACTGCAAGAATTTTAGTGAACCTCTGATGCTGATGTCATTGAGACTGCTCTCACCATTATCAGTCTAATTATTGAAACCGTGATAAAGAGTGAACTTTCACTAATAAATTAAGATTATACAGGAAGTGCTTTAGAAAATACAAAAAGATAAAGTTCCTAGAAATTAGCTCAGGAGATGAGTACAGAATGAACTGGCCTAAGTAGTGAATAGGTGAACAACACCTGGACAAGAAAATAGTTGAATATCTATATTTTTTGGTTTTGTTTTATAGGAGATGCAGAGTGAGATGGATAAGATGGAGTGTGAGCTGAAGAGAAAAGATTCCAGCATTGATGTCCACACAAATGAGAAGCAGCGACTGGATGAGCTTCTGCAGCTAGAGAAAGGTGCATAATTCAGTCTTTACATGCATGATAAACTTTCATAGTCTGGGAGATGATATTTGATTTATGTAAAAAATCAAAGTGAGTCTGGAATAAGTTAATGAATTAACCAAGATTATGATATATGATTCAATGTTTTAGTGGAAAATAATCTATAACTGAAATTAATGATGCTTTTTGTGTCACACAGAAGTAATTATGTAAAAAAAAAAAGTCAATGTTTAAATTTAGGACCTGGCAGATTCACTCAGAAGAATGGCTCAGGCAGATGCACCGTATAAATGTGGAGGAGGAATATCAATTATTCTTCATATCTTACAGTACATCTGTAACTATCTTTCAAATTTAAGCCAGTTTTGTTCTCAGCAATTGTTAGAGAGAAGATTATGACTATTTTTATACTTTGATGTTTGGCTCTAGTAGTGATAGAGATGAGACAAATAACCTGTCACACTTTGATAACAATAAAAAGAAAGAGCTTAAACAACATGACTGAAAACATTAATGAAGTGAACTATTTGGGGTGTAAGATTTTATCATGTGTGTGATTTTGATAAGCACTTGCTCTCCTTACATACTTAACTGATTATGTTAAATATTGTTATTCACGTTCATGCATGTGTCACTTATCATTAAATCAAACTTGGCACTAATCAGTCATCATTATCAGGCTGACGCATTGTAAAATAGAAATTCAAAGTGAAAAAGATGGCTAGAGAAATGTATATGATGGCAGAGTTTCAAAATGACATAAAAGCAGTGCTAAAATATATATTATGTTATGTTTCACTATCACATTGTACTGATTTGTGAAATTTATCATCATGATTCTTGTCATATATTCTATCCTTGTCCTTCGGCTTCATTTATATCTCCTGACATTTTTAGGACATCTTTAAAGCTAAAGCAGTCTGTGTTCTCATCTATTGCTCTTTGGGAATCAGCTGCATCTGCCTCTTTCTGTGCCATGTGAGATGATTTTTATAGCCATCATTGACAGGTTTGTGAACAATATACATGTATAATTGTGATAATTCTTTGTACTCAGAAAATCGCCAGAGAGACAAAAGACTTCTGACAGAGGAGTTGGTAACCATGAAGAAAGAGAAAGATCGACTGGAGCGAGAGGTTGGTAGGAAGGATGAGCAGCTAATGGAAGCTAAATCAGAACTTGAGAGAGGCGCACTGGCTCTGAAGAGTGCAGACACTAAAATGAATACATTGCGAGCTCAGGTAAACCACTCACTTGTTTGTTTTCTCTCTTCCCTAAGCAATTAGGAATTGAGGAAATGGTGTTGTCTTTCTTGAGTCAAGTTGTGGCAAAAGCAGAAAATGAAAGTTCAATGGAAATTTGCCCATATTTTTATGAGGACCTTTGTGGATTAGTTTTGTTTCTGTTGTGACAGTTCTCCATGCAAAAAACAAAACACATTTTATCTCCTCAAATAAATTAAAAATCAGAGTATAATTCTTGAGACAGCTTCTGCTGTGTATCCTAGAGGAGCTTCATATTTCTCTTATGCTCAATTTTTTTTTTTTCGCCTTTTAACTCACTGCCTCCATGGAGCTGCCCTATGTACCATTTTCTAGACACGGTTGACATACTGCTGACTTCTGCATTGCTGCAGTGATCATAGGGAAAACTGTTGGTCTTTTTTTTCAACGTAGCACACACGCATAGGAAAACAACAAAAATCTGAGGTATTTAGTATTGAGAAGAGAGAATATAAAACTCCTTTCAATGTTGAGAAATATTACTGAGATAAGCGTTAAAAGATGTTAAGTGAAACCATTGTTTTAGCAGAAATTATGATGAACTTGTTGCAAAACCTATTTTCCCCATCTCTCCCTGAATGCGGCTACAGCTAGACCAGAGGATAGAACAGCACAATTTGACCCAGCTGGCACTGGAGGAGAAACGCTCAGAACTTCTATCCACAGAGACTCAGCTACGAGAGACTGAGGAGAAATACTTATCCAGCACAATCACCGTGAAAGACAAACTCACTGAGGATCTGAGAGTGAGCAGTTTTCTCCACTTGCTTGTTGTTTCTTTTTTTTTTTCTTAGTTGTTTATAATAGAAATCTTTTGGTTCTCCTTATTTTTCAAATAAATTTATTTTTAGACTGATATTTGGAGTAAATTAAACTGATAGAGAATTTCAGATACAACTATAATGTTGAAGGCGTGAAGTATTATGCCTGAAAAAATGTCTTTTTTATCTGAAATTGTAGGGAATTGAACTGTTATTAATAATGTTGATCAGTTTAATACAGATGATCCATAACCATGCTAGAGAGCAACTGTGCATGTGAATAATCAAGTATTGGGATTACATATACCATATTGATTAGGCTTCTTTTGCATAACTTTCAGATCTTGTACATTGTCTTTCATGTGTATCACATTATATAATTTAGAAAAAAAGTAATAGAAAGTTTAAGAATGAAGTGCATAGAATGACACAGGAATAAATTCATTATTAAAGAATTGTGAAGAACTTATTGAATTCATTCTTGTCTTATTCTAGAATGAGATTCGCCTGCTGCACCAAAAAGTAAAGGAATCTGAGCTGGGTGCAGAGAAAGACAGATTTCTCAGAGACAAAGTATCAGATGAAATGTCTGCTCTGGTGAGAGAGAACTCAGCACTTAATCAGCAAATTATTGAGCTCTCCAAGCAGCTGGAAAGAGTAAGTCACTTCAACATTCTTTGTTTGGGAATGTTTGCGATATACTGACAAGATTATATCTCCTCAGCCACTCTATGGGTTGCCATCCCCAAACCTAGCGCTACACCATCGTCTCTCAAGACGTACGGATGCCAATGATGACAACAACTGACAAGATTAAGAGAATGATAGCAGTCAGTTTCAACTAATAGTTCATTTTTTATGCTTTTCAACAGCCAGCATTTTCTCCTTCCTCCCCAGATTTCATAGCTGTCGATATAAGTGTGCGTTTCATTTACTATGTCCATTCATGAACACACTTCGGAAGGTAGTATTGTAAATCTGTTTGACTTTCTTCTTATTTTTTTCAGGTCATCACTTTCATTTAAATTTGTTGTACTTTTCCTTTGTTTCATGTTTTGTAATGTGTTTGAGTAAAGAGTATAGTCATGTCTAACAATGGCAGAAAGCTGAAACTGCGATCACTAAATTAATCAGGTCAAACTGTCTTCTCAGTGATAGAAAATCAATTACTGATCTATGATGGAATCCTGTGAAAATGTCCATGTAAATTTGATGAATTGAGATCTTATAATGGTAGTATTGCTATTTAAAGACCACTGCTGAGGATAAGAAATGATACCATCAGTTCCTCATTCTTTTGCAACACAGTAGACAGTATGGCATGTAGAGTATAACACAGAATCTAACTTGCATTCAATTTTCACCACAGGAACAAGAGTTGCGTGACAGTACAGATCAACGTCACTCCAGGAGCATGGCTGAAGTTGCCACACTGAAGGAGAAGTTGCATGAGAATGACTTGCTGCGTGACCAGCTCAAACAAGAGCAGGAGAAATCCCGCCAATATCTGGAACAGGTGAAATCTTGACTAATATATAACATGCTGTTTTAATTCATTCACTCTGTTAACTTATTTAATTCAGTTTACCAGTTGTATCATCTTTCCTGATAAAAAATTGAACTGTTGGAGTCATTATAATAGACAATATTCATAAACGTTTAAGAATTGTAAGAAAACGTGCAACTGGGTCTGATGTGATCTAAAAGTGAGGTGTTTTTATTAAATACTTCATCACCTGTTCTTGCCATAATTATCTAACTACTAACTAACGACATATCCTGTCCTGAATCTCACATTTTTTTTCTAGCACTTTCTTCCATGCTGGTGTTTGAATAGTTTAATATATGTCACTTGTGAATTCATTTAAATTTCTTTAGGAATGTTTCATTTCCAGTGAATAGCTTGTCAATCAGCGAGAGATTCCACTTAAAATCAGAAAAAGATTCCTGAGTGAATGAGTTGTGCAGATACAATAAACTATAAATTTAACCATGTGAGAATTTATTTAGATTTCCTATTAATCAGATTTCATGATGCACCATAAAAAAAAAAAAAATCTGTGGGTCCAGAAAAATATGGTACGCCAATGAGGGGTGGCCCAGTAGTAGGAGTGGGCACAAGACGAGCCGAGTACTCGTTTCCTGCGGGCAAAGCCTTGACCTTGGCTTCCCGGGAAGTAATCCACTGCTTGACAGCGGGAAGGGAAGTTGCACGAGACGAGAAATCATAAGAGAAACGGAAAATCGGCAACAGGAAGTAGAGACAAGACCAGCCTATGTGTGCAGTCTCGAAGTCGAGTGGCGCCGAGCAGTCTTCTTCTCGGTACCGACTTAGACTTCCCGGGACCGGTCCTGACTTCCCAAGCTGTGTGCTCGGTACCTAAAATGTACTGCTTGCCTTAGGCGCCGAGCAGTCGGCTTCTGGGTACCGACTTCTCTTCTCGGGACCGGTCCCAGCGGGAAGTAGGATGACATCCCGATTTTCTCGCCCGGTACAAAAAATGTACTGCTCGCCCACCCCTGCCCAGTAGACTCTGGTAACTGTGTGTAAACCATGACAACTGGACTGAGCTATTTAAATATGTATCAGATGTCTCATAGGATTTCCTGGAAATATGTGCATTTTATAGCAATAAATCTTTAGCAGGAAGAAAAGAAAAACATATATCTGAGATCATTGTTGTTAAGAAAATAGTTTGCAAAAGAGACTGTTTCAAGTAAAGTAAAAATATGCTATTTTTGATTGCAAATTTATGTATATTTTAAGCATGAATTAGATATAATGTATTCACTATTTTCCATACTATTTTACAGCTCACCAATGAGGGAACAACATCCAAAAAGGCAGACCTGGAAATTGCCAATCTGAGGTCTCAACTGCGAGAGGTCGAAGGCATGCGCAGCATCACAGAGACTGAAAATGCTCAACTACGCAAGGACAAGACTCTGCTTGTTGATCATGTTGCTGAACTCCAGAGGAAGGTGAGCATGTAGAAAATTGCCATATATATGATAAGATTATGAAAACTCTTTTTATTCTTAAAAGTAAAATTTCCTTTCAGAAACAATGACACACGGCTGTGCACCAGCGTGCCTTTAGTTTGACCCGTGCCGGCGAGGCGGCCGGGGTTAAGAGGTCAAGTCACGGTT
>JBCAUA010800433.1:0-14721 GCA_038406235.1 Peronia verruculata
GTCCCTTAAGTCAGAAAAAAAATCAGAAGTTGCGATCGCCACTCTGGCGATATCGTCATTGAGACGTAGCGGGACCCATCGTTGCCACAGTGGCAATAAAGACATTGAGTGAGGTAACAAAGCCACATGTTAGCGATATTGCCTCGATCATGTGACTGATCTCGAAATACCTCATTGGAATAAGTCATTATAATGAGTTTTATAAGCTTATGTTTGCTTGATTGTGGACACAGACTTGGATAGGAACACAGCTCAAACCTGTAGAGAAACATAAAGGTGCAACTATTTGCTCCATAATAATTTAAATGTGAATCTTTAAAATATCTGAAGTGCATAATTTGTTACCATTAGCTCTGATATAGAACTTACAAATTTGCCATGCGATATATTTCATCCAAGGCTGTTTTCATTCTTTCTGAAAGTTATAAATCATAATGACAGATATGGACATCTGACAAGTATGTCCAGACAAATTGGAAGCTACTGATTTGAAGCCCACAAGTTAGAATCAAAAACTGAAAAGTGAACGGATGTTCGTAACAAAACTTTAGCAAACCATTATTAAATAATTTTCAAGTAACAACCCTTTAACATGTTCATTGATTTTAAAATACAAGGGTGATGATGATGAATAATAATTCCAACAAATTTCTAACAACACAAGACTAACATAATATGTTCGATGCAAAAATATATATATATATTTAGCCTTATTGCCATGAATGCTATTGGAAACAACAACAACAACAAAAAAACTCAAACTAATTACAAATACTGAACAAAATACTTTCCATTAAGCTGCAGCTGTGAAAGAGAAAAAGTGTAATCAGAAATCTGAAATCTATACCATAAATGGGCAACAAAACTCATGAAAGGCTCATGGACTCAAAACGTATTGAGAGTACCGTAACTATATGAAATTTGACACAAACATTGCTGCATAAAGATCTGTTTTTCTACTTACATAAGACCTAAAAAAAAACTTACTATGTTTAACATTACTCTAAAAAAGCGGTAATAATTAAACAGTAAATTTGCAACAATGTGCAATACGAATTGTACATTTGATAGAATGACCTGTTCAAAACACCAAACACCTTTTCTTTTAGTAACATATCTTTTAAGTAACATTCAGTTTAATTATCCAAAATATCAACATCAAGATGCGCAGCTATAAAAAAAATCTATCACAAAGGTCGAGGGTTCTCTTCTGATTTCTCTTTATGAAAAGACTTTTAAAAAAAAAATAAAAAGCATGCAAAGTTAAACCAAACTTTAATGAAAACGCTGAGGAAGAAGAGAATGGCAAGAAAGAGTAAATCTTCAAATATGTCAGTATTTAAGTTCATCCTTTTCATGCCAGTGATGATAACTGTCACTAATTTGCATCAAACCAAAGAATGGTTGAATAAAGCAATGTTGAAAAAGCAATGATAAAGTCAAAGCCAAAGGAATTGAAAATAAATAAATAATTAAATAAAAATACAATCATACGTTCACAAATATTACCATTGAATTGACTCACTTTATGTTCTAATGTACACTTAACATCTGCAGACTCTTAGTGAACTTTCAAATTAGCCAATAAAGCAGCTAATCACCCATGCAAAATTTAATTTTACGGTCCACAGTAAATACCATTTCCACTAGTTGAAGGTCATATGAGAAAAATCATTGCCTACCAAATCCATAGTTGTGAAGCTCAGAGTGCCTTTGAACTTTGTGACTTTCAGGAATACAGGAGGCAAATTATCAGGTGTCACTTTGCCATCATTTCTGCTGCCTCCCTTGTCTCCTTCATAGGTGGACATCTGAATGTGATATCCTCTCAGACTACTGTAAGTTGTGCGGAGAGGCAGTTTGTATCTGTCTGCTAATTGGTGGATGTAACCTGGTAATGAAATCAACTTAAAAACTATTCAAAACTTGAAATAATTGGATTGAAAATATGCGGTTGAGATTTTCACTTTCAACATTCAAGCCATTACAGTCTTGGCTCTTGACTTCTATACCTAACATGGCTCAGAGTCTTTACATGATCAAGAGTAAACATTCGGTGGTTAAACAGAACAGATCTATATCATATATAAAAATATTACAAAATGCGTCAGCATATAATTTTATAACAACCGACCATGACTGAGATCACTGAGTCTTCAACTTTTGAATTACCACTTGCTTGCCAGATAGAAGAAAATACTCTTAAAAATATGTGGGCCTTGCAAGAGCTGCATAAAGTTAAAATGCGTTCGAAAAATACTACCCGGCCCACAATATAGCTGGTAAAACCATTGTCAAGAGTCTTATTTTCCTGTGATTAATCTTAATGTCTTTTGTTGGTGTAAGAAAGTACTGTTTTTCCTCTTCTGGAACAATCAGTCGATAGTTGCCTAAGATATATCATATGATTCTTAGCAAACTGGTGAACAAATAAGGATGTCCCTTTGCATTTACTTGTGGCAGAGTGTGGTAAAGTCACTGAGTGTTTGGCTAAGGCTGCTCTAAGTAAGTAAGAATAAGAATGTAACCGATGTAAATTATTAAAATATTAAGGAGACAAAAAATAAACCCTCACTACATTGCTTAAACACACAGAATCATTCATTTAATCATGTAAAAAATCCAGGGACTCACTTTCTAGGTCATTTATTAACTCTGAGTATGTCCTCCTTGCAACATCAAGGAATCCTAAGAAAGGAAAGCACAAAAATGTTATAATAATTATGTTTTGTAAGAAAACTTAGGACAACTTGCCATGCTAAAAAAGGAAAAAGAGGGCCATAGTGTCAAGATTCATTTGCTATGCAGGCAATGATGAATAATAAAACTGGATTGCTCTTGATGCTTTCAAAACTGACATTCTATAACAATTTCAAAATTATTTTTTTTATGACAAGGTTTCAAACACACTGTTGTGTTCATTTGCTCAAGAACTCATGGTATATGACATTTCCACCACTATCCAACATTTTTTTTTTAAACTGAGGAATAACAACAGTGTACACAATCAGTACCTTCCAAAATTTTCAGAAATTCCATAATAAAAGGGTTAATGATTCTTCTAATGACTTAAAATAGAAAATGGTAAAGACAAAACATTTGGAGAATGAAATTCTGGAAAATGCATTCATCTTACAAAATGTCCTAAAGCTCCCAATTAATTTTCTTTGATGTTCTACATTGATCTGAGCAATCTGTAATGAAGCATGAGCATTATCATTTGAGAACATGTATAATCTGACATTAGCTAGGGAGATCTCAACACATCAACCAACAAGTGCTGCATAATTAATACAAAAAGTTATTATAATTCTTCCAAATTTACAATAGTTTACATCGACTATCATTTTTTTTTTCCATTTTTCCCCTGTTAGAGAGGAAAATAACAATTTCTTTTTTGTTCAATAAAAATGAACTTGATCTATTTTCTGGTCAATCATGGAAAGCATTTATAGCTTCTACTTGCATATACAATATAAAAATGAATACTGCCGTGTGACTACAAACGATTTACATGTGAATTTTGGAAAGTTGGAAGAAAACTAAGAAAAATTAACACAGACCATATAAGCACAGTGCTGGACTTGACACAGTTTGTTTTTATCATATTCACAAAAAAATGTAACAAAGTAACAGCACTCATGAACATGTTAAAACAATATCATAACTGAAACAATAAGACTGTGTTGGCAAATTGAATGTCTTACCATTTATCTGGGACTGTTGATGGGACAAAATTATACGTTTTCATTTTGGTTGAGATCATGTAAAACATTAACAGGCTGAGTAAAAAAAAAAAAAAAATTCCACTCTGAGTTTCTATTTTATGAAACAGCATGCAAAGCTCCACGTTCTCTGATGCACTTCATTGATACTTTTTCTTTGGCAGTCCCTCATTTTTAAAATAATCAAGGAAAGCTTGTCACAGTATAAGCCTGTAAAGTGCACACCTCAAACTACAATGGCATTTCTGAATTATTATAATTTCTTCTAAGATAAAACAGTGATGTGCTTCAAAGCTTTAAACTGACAAATACTGGACATTTTAGGAAAGTTCATTCAATACTTATAAAGAATATATAAATTGCTAGCTCTGTTATAATAAATAGATGATAATGGAAAGGAGTTCTCCAAATGACATCTCATATGGATTTGTAGGTGTTTCAATTAAACTTCATTACTGAATCCTATTGGACATACCTTAACTGCCATGCATTTCTGCACTTGTTGCTGCAAATGCCCTTTCTGGTAATGTGCTTCTTCGTTGATTACTTCTTTGATCTTGCCTAAAATAACATCATAACGGGCATCCTCAAGTGTCTGAGAAATAAGAAAACAAGCTAATAAATTGCAGAATGGTATTGCTGGAGACAGCTGGTTAATTCATTTACAATGAGCTCAGTAAATATTATACCATATTTAAAGACTTATATGTAAAACTGCTCAGTGCATGAATCTGGATGAGAAAAGCTTAGTATTTATCTGAGTCAAAAGTCAGCTGGCGTAACAAAGCTGGATTAGGTCTATAAATAAAGATAATTTTTTTTTTTCATTGTTGGCACATTCAATGCATAACAATACCTTACAGTACAGCTTGAGCAGTTGATTTTCGCAGTTTTCCAAATTATCTTTGAGAGGAACCACAAGCTGTAACACATGTTTAAGCATAATGACACAGGTCAATTTGCTCTCTGCAGTTTTCACAGTTTCCTGTTTTGGGATCTGCACACAGGTGCTGATGATGTGACCTGAATAAACATGTCATATAAAATTTATATCCTTATCTTGTTCTGTTTACATACAAAGAGTACACTAATTGAATGAGTCACTTTTACAATCAGCCAATTCAATAAAATGAGTATTTTAAAAAAGGAAAAAAAATCACTTGTCTACCTTTTATTTACAAAAAAAGCACAATAGAAAATTCTGAACATTAGTTGCCATATGGTGAAAAGATCTTTTCACTTATCATGGTACTTTTCTGCCAAATTTTTATTTGACACATTTAAAACAAAAAGAGTAAAAGTGGTTTTTCCTACTTTCCAATGCCTGTTTTATATCCCATGTACTTAGCTAAGACATTCCTGTCAGTGTGTGAATAACTGCATGCCACCAGCAGACTAGAACTGACTTTATTGCTTGACTATAACATCAGAATTATTTGGACAGCCACCATTTTCAACACACTTTTTCACTAATTCTACTGTCTCACTTCTTTGCATCACAAAAATGAAGTAAAACAATAGAATATTTTGACTGCAAGGTTGACAATTAACATATTATAAAAAGCAAAATTGACCAATAAAGCACCTATTTGATCCTCACAAGTACCTCAGAAGCAGTGAGCAGAAGAAGACAGGTCACATGAAAAGTGGAAGGTTTTAGTTTTAATCAAAGGGGGCAAATTTATGCAAGGACATTAAAAAAAAAATGTTTGCATTTTCTTTCACTGCAAGCAATAACTAAGAACGAGAAAAACCTAAATGTTGAATGCAAATTTCATACCAATATCAACAAATTTACTGACAACAGATTGGAGACTGAAGAAGATATCCTCTTTTTCTGTCAATTCCATAACTGCATCATGCCGCAAGCGAATTGTCTCTTCATCTGCAACAAAATGTGTAAGCTGGCATTTTGGAAAAGCAACATTTTTTTATAATAACATGCAATAACAGAAATAACAGAGCTCAATGGGCAGTACTGGTTGATCAGTTCTCTCGTGTACCATTTGTAGCTTAAAGGTACAACTACAACCAATTTGTGCAGACAAATGTACTAAAGATAAACAGAAATTGCATCCTGGCACAGTTTGCATCTGCCAATCAAATTTCATTCTGAAAGGAGGAAATCAGATTTCAGGAGTAATTTCAGCTCCTGACCCTTTTAACACATTGTCTGGACAAACAACATGTCAGCGTTGTTGCTTAGACATATTTTTTTTTTTCATTTAATAAATAAAGAAATACCATCATCAAGCACTAAAAATATTGATGTCTAAGGCAAACTTGATCTCATTATCAATAAACCATAGTAAATTTATACACACCATTGGGTGGCTGAAGTACATTTGATCTGACAAGTCTGCTCCCACCAGCAGTTTTGGTGTGGTTAAGTATACCAAACAAGGTATGTGGACTCATTGGGTCCTTCAGATTCTGCAAAAGCTCTAAATTCTTCACTGTTGTGGAATCTTAGTAAGACAAATACAAAAGAGGAATTGATAATAAACTACAATATTTTTAACATTTTTCTAGATCTAGTTTTTTTTTTAAAATCAGTTGTTGGGCTAGGATCCTAAACTTAATTTTTTAAATTAAGTATTGATTTTTCAAGTGAACAGAAACAATGAAATACTTACAAAGACATATTCTCATCTTGAAAGTAGATGAAAGTAATAGATTTAACTGCAGCATATGGCTTTGTTTCTCTCTTCTATTTTCTCTTTGAGGAAATCTATCCATCAATCTGAGTATACCACTTGTCGAGAGATAATAATTAAATGTTTATAAATGTCTACACTATACTTACCAATCATTGTACAATATTCACATCCTCTGAAGACTGCTTTCAATGAATTTGGAGCAAACATGACATTTTGAACAAACTCAACATATTTCAGTAATGCAGCAGCAGTGGCCAGACAGTAATATCTGTAAGTCAATGAGGTGAAGAATCATATCGCATCCACTAAAAATGATGTTCCAATAATACTGTCACATTCGTCAGTGTTTCATTCTGAATCCCACGACATCTGAGCCTGCCTCACAATATCCTTTGTTTTTCCAAAATGATAGATAACAAGCTCAATCGCAGATATCAGAAATCTAGAGCTTTATTTGTGGGAAAAATAAATTGTTACTCCCTACATTTCCAACCTAATTTGCTCTTTATTTTTTTTATTTTTACATTATAATTCTGTCTTGTTCTGAGTGTGTTTTTAATCTATAGGGGCTATGTTGCACCATGTAGAAGTATTATATTGTAATTTAGTACTTACTTGGAAGATATCTGCAGTTCTATTGATTTGTATTCTGCAGCACACAAATATTTGATATACTGGAGCCCTTGGTTGAAAAGAAAGTTACCAAAAAAAAAAAAGTTTCATGTCAGTTCAAGCATTCAAAACAGCTAGACAATCAGGATATCTATTATTTTGCAGGCTCAGTAATGTTGAGTTAACGAAGGCATATACAGTGGTCTCCGCCTAAGAACCCAGTCACCGGGAGACAAAAAAGTGGGCTCTTAGGTGGATCTTTTCTCAGGCGGATTGAAAAGTTAAGTAACCTGTCTGATCACAGATTGTCTCCACTGCTATGATTAGTTGATTGTTACTGTTAGTTAAAGATTTATCTATGCGAATAAGTACATCCTCTTCCCTGTGTTTGTTATTATTAGATCTAACAATTTCTGCTCTTTCTTAGCATGCAATTACATCAATACTGCCCAACATTTAAACGTCAAGTGAGTTTTCACATAATGGTATCACTGTTGAATGAAAATATGATATTGCTTTGCTATTCTATGGATAATCACACGACTGACCCTAGGGTTTACAGACTGACCAAAGCAGCAAAACAACTGACCAGTCAAGAGGCTAAACTTACACTTCCTTATTGCCAAAGTCAATCACAAGTGCTGCTCAACGTGATGTTGATGTTCAATGTGTTGTCAAACAAAGAAATTGTTACAGTTTAGACCACAAAGTGCCCTGATTATGCAGTCATACATCAACTATCACCTCCACTCCTAAGTCTTACCTGTGGCTCCACCCCTGTCCCCATTTTACTGCACATCTAACACTGTGTGTTTCTTTCAAGTGCACAATATGATGTGAAATTATACCATAAGTACTCTTGTGTCTTGGTCCAATACCGGGCTCTTAGGCAAGTTTTTTATTTGGAAGCAAGCTCTTAGCGGGGTAACTTAAAGACAAAAAATTTTGTTGCGTAGCAGAGGTGGGTTCTTAGATCGACTGGAAACTACTAATGTATGTATAATTTGTGTGTGTGTGTCAATTATTTTGGATCATTTCAGGCTATCCTTTTCCTTATTCTGGAAGTTACAATTACTATATGTGGATGTTAATTTACATGAATGATTTATATCAGTACATATTACTTACTGATCAACCTCTTGATGTTACATTCAAGATTAAAAGAATAAAATAGACAAAACCTGAATCTGTGAAAGAGAAAATTCATTCCTGTAAACCTTTGAGTATGTGCACGATACAAGTGTAATGTGAGAGGATTATACCAATGAAAAACATAAAAATAATATCCAGCAATAATGGTCCTTTGAAAACCAAACATTTCATATTGCTAAATCAGTAAATATGCCTTCACCTTTTGTTTCATTGAAATATCTTCTCTGCACTGAAGATATCTGCATTTTGGGAAATGAATTTGTGACCAGGCTGAATAATTTGCTGTTGTTGCCACTTTCACAAATGGTATTTGGGAGGAGAATCTGAAATATACAGGTGTCACTCAATCAGAACATACCAACAGAACCTTTTTTTTTTTTTCATTTTCAAAATTACTTATGATTTTTATAAAAGGAACTAATTGATTGCTTAATGGTGGGTCATTAACATCAGTGCAAACTGGTGACGTTTTATGCAGAGAAACTACTATCTCTAAAGCATATCAAGAACAATGAAAAATTAATTACTAATATCTTGATTTCTATGTAAGGTAGAACAACATATTTTTCACATACAAAAAGGAAAGTGAGTAATCTTCACACTGATACCAATAACTCCATACGCTCAAAATTTGACAAGAGCCTGATTTCATCATGTTGCGTCTCATATGATAAGCGTTCTGTAAATCAAAAAAGGCTTGAAAAGAACCCCTTCCCCTCAATCTCCCCCAAATATTACACTATATATACATCAGTGACATGCAAACAATACTTCACCTCCAAGGGACTGATAATTTGTAGTTTTGCAAGTGTTTTTGTATAGGTCTGGCTGTCAGAAAACTGGGAAAGTTGAAGTACTGGCTGTTTTAAATCTATACTTGCTAATCCAATTTCTCCTCGGGCCTGACCTCTTCCTTCTACAATAGCTTGAGAAAAGGAAACAATTTAAACGTGTTAAATATGTCTCAGAAACATATGTAATTTTATGTTAAAAAATCCACAATGTAAGACTTAATGTGCACAGCCTATGAATACTTGTCTCCGAAAATACAAACAATGAATACATCTTGAAAATGCAGATTAGGATATTAATTTGAAACTTTCTAGTTCTGTAAGCTTGATAGATCTCCTAGAAAATATTGTATTGTTTCTATAATACTACCACATTTATGATTTCACAAATGATTCTGTTACTACTCACCAACTATTGTACTTGCATTTGGATCATTAGAAACTGTGCTAGAGTTCGTATACGGAGTACTCGTTCCTTTCTGTCCTTTTGGAGTTCGCAGGTGGGCAGAGCAGGTACTAGCTGGGGTCTGTGCTTGCAGTGAACTTGAATTGCCATTACTGTTGTTCCTTCCTTGCTGTGGTAATTTTGGTCTGCAACTGTGGATAATCAGAAAGTATTATTAGAAAGTACATTAAAATAAGCACAAAAATAAATTCAGATAAAATAAACTGAATTCTAAGCAAGGAGTACCAATATGTGCAGGACATCAAAGATAAATGTATGACTTTTAAGGTGAAGATTTTGTTACTTTATTGGCAAGAATCAATGGGGCAGTTCTAATTTGCAAGGTAAATTTCTTTATTCGACACAGTCAAGTAGAGAAATCTGCAAGAGATATGTCAAGTTAGTGGCTAAGATAAGACAATGAGATCAAAAGAAAATAATCCACCTCTGAGGGTGAATAAAATCTACTAAGCAATGGATGTGATTTTTTCAAACAAATGCATGGTAACTGCTGTTGTCATATGTCCTCATTTATTTGAATGTCTTCTAATATCATGGCATAGGCTACGGTTTTGTGATATATTCAGAATTAATGGGATACCAGTTCAAGAAAGAGACATTTATGACTCTCAAATCAATATACCTGGAAGAATTGGAAGGATTGCCTGACTCTACACTTGAGCTGTTGATGCCAGTTGTGGATGTGGATAGATCTGCATCGGTGGGTGTCTCTAGAAGACCAAATTCTATAGACAGAGAAAAAAAAAAAAAAAGAAACAGAATTACAACAGCAAAAATTAGTTTGAACAACTTCTAGTTTGCAATACTTTCTGGCCATCTTATTATTTTTAATGGATGGAAAAATCCTTCATCATATTTTTGCAAGAATGCAAAAATAACATATGTTTTCGTATCATTTTCCATTACATCTAAACAAATCTTTCATAATCAATGTCTCCATCCATGTAATGCAAAACTAAATGTTTCTAAAAGTTGCAACTTACTGCAACTGTCATATAGCCCAAGGTTGGGCAGAGAAGATGTTACAATGAGAGATTACAGAATTCCTGTTAGGAAATAAGAACTCTGAAAATAATTATCCAACACATATGCAACAATTGAACAAGGACAGGTGATTCTGCCTCTGTGGTACCACAGTTCAATAATTACATGACATCTCCTATGTTGATATACAAAGGCTTAACACACATTCTCGTCAAAAACTGCACATTTTCTTTTCTGTGGTCTTCAACAACAGTATGACTGTTTTATAGATTTATCTAAATCCAGATCTAGATCTAGATAGATCTAGAAGTATTTTCTTAACATTGATATCTGTGCAATGCTAGCGTAGATCTAAATAGGATCCAATCATCTAGATCTAGGCCTATAACATAACATTCAATATTATATATCAGTATCTAGATCTGCGTGGCTTTGATCTAAACATGGTGTTCTGAATCTAGATCTACTTGATCTTGCTTCTACTTACTATATTTTGGTTGCTTTGGCTTGGGCATGGATTTCATCGTAGGTCTGTTGCATTCCCCTCTCAGTTCATGGATTATCATGAATATTAAAATTAGACCTGTTCTGGTGTGGTCCTGCAGCGATACAAGTCGACGTTTGCAAATAGAATATTGATTCGTTCTAGCCTTCTATCTTCTCGACAGACTGGATCTAGATTTTCGTTTCTTTTTTCTAGTGTCCAATCAACAAAGTGCATGCACCACACAGTTGTCTAGCCTTGACGTCCGGTTCTAAATTTAAATCTAGATCTAGATGTTTATCTTTCCTGTCAATTTCGGCTCTCTTTATCTGGAAAACTAGATCTATCTGTGATGGGATTTGCAGTTCTAGACCATATGTCTAATTTTTGTAGCAGTGGATCTAGATTTCTAGATCTAGATCTTGACCAGTGGGTCTAGACTAGGCTAAGACTAAGAGACCTGTTTGTATTTCGAGAGGCAGACGAGTTCTTCGCTCAGGCCTGGAACCCTCTGGGATTGAAAGCCAAAACTTTGAATCATTCTACTGAAAAATAATATGAAGATCTAAGTATAAAGTTCTTCGTAAATTAAATAGATAGGTCATTCCATCTATCTGAATGAAATTTGTGGGATGGTGAAGGCATGAATCTAGGCCTACAAAATTATGGTTCAGTGTTGGTCTGTTCTTCAAGATGGCATAACAAAAATTTCGAGACAATAGATCTAAGCTAGGGGGTAGGTCTAGCCTAATAGACCTATCAGCCTCGACTAGCTCCTTCGCACGATGTGTGAATAGATCTTGGCTACATCTAGAATTAGGCCTAGTGCTTACTGTTATTACATGTACTGTTATTATCATTAGCCTATTATTATTCAGTATTCCTTAAAACGATAGACTATCCAGCATAATAATCCATTAAGTATTATCAATAAATTCCCAAAACAACAACGGCCAAGGGAAATAAGGACTGCAAATCTGTCCTCACAAGAAAACAGCAGTTAGATATCTTGAACAACATCGATCACCGTCCTCCCATCAAACAGACCGGCAAGAAATCTACAAGTTACTTTCCTAGTTCGATTGTCTACGGGTTCGAAGCCTGATCTCATCTTTTTTCAAACAGAAAACGCTTGGTGTCATATTACATAATATATATTTTCAAAAATGCAATCATTTTGTAGGTGGCACTCAAATGAAAGTAAGAGTTCAGTCAGTATCATTAAAATAAATTTTGTTTTGTATTGTATTCAGCTCGTGTTCTATCATTAATTTATTCATCAGCTTAAAAACCTGTTGCCCGTCTGCCTGTTTAATGTCTCTTTTTATCCACCTTTTTAAAGCGTTAAATTAATTTAGCTGTGTGTAGTCATTTAAGTAGGACCATGCCCACTTGCGTCTCTTTGTGTCTGCGTCATCCACATCTCCTCCATCTCCTTCCAGTATTTCTATTGCGCACAAATCCGTAAACACAACAAAGGAATTAATCAACCTTCTTCCCATATCCATTAACGAGTATGTCATGCATGATTCAAATCTCCTTAACAGTTACACGCATGACGCATTTCTTCACAATCTGCTTCTATCATTTGTTTAATCTTTTATTTACAACGTTTCCTTACCGTATCTGCCGGTAATGGTGAACAAGTTTGCTGCGATGGACCGTATAGTATAACAGTATTGGGGACACACGAGCAACCCCAAAACCTCAATGAATGTTAGCATTTCCTCCATTACCCTTGATAATAGCCTAGTTCAGTTCAGAATAGGCCTCCTAAGATTTAACATTCAAACAGTTAGTATGATGATTATTAGGGCTCCATCTTTCCAAAAGGTATATTTTTACCAATCATCAATGAGGATAATATGTTTTAGTGTATCCAGTCACCATTATCATCAAGGCTTTTTTTTTTTTTTAAATTGATACTTGCGTTTAAAGGCATAGACTGCCAACCAGTAAATAAAATCTACATAGAATGGAAGAAAACAACGTTAAACCTTATATAAATTGATGGATCCCGCCAAATTGCCATGGTGGCTTGGCTCTATGCATGGCAATAAGGGAACGAAATTGCTTTCCGTTATTATCAACAGGATGTTCAAAATTACCCTCAACAGGATCACCATTTCCTCCACAACTCGCGGTCCTCCTCCCTATTTCCTCTCCTCTTAACCCCCCCCCCCCTCTTTCCCCAGTGAAACCACAAACACTTCTCCCTTTCGCAAACAACACAAGGGAAAAACAGAGTAGGACAAACAGACAGAGGTGGAATGACAACAAAGAGGAAAGCGAGGAGACAGGAAGGCCGAAAATCTGTATAAATTTAAGGCCACTTGCGGCGTTACCTGTTGCGATTACTTGCCACTTGTGTGTACACAAGTTGAGGGTTCTACCTGGCCGCGTGAGTAGGCAACTGCTGTGGATTAGCAGGTCAGCGGGACTGTCTTTGATCGCGGTCAAGTCAAGCCTTTCATGAAAAAACAAGATGAGCATTTTGTTGTTTGTTTTTGTCTTTCAGTCAACCAAAACCACCTCCCTTTGCTGTGCACATGAACATATTAGGCTACCGTTGTGAAGGAAAGGAAAATTAATTTTTACTCTTCTAACTGAAACGGCGTTCAACAGATAAGTCTGTATGTTCTATCTCTCTCTCTCTCTCTCTCTCTCTCTCTCTTTCTCTTTCGCCCCTCTCTCTCTATTATTTCATAAGTTTTTGTTCGGCATGTTTCAGACAGGGATTGTAAAAAAAAAAAAAAAACAGGGATTGTAAAAATATGATGTGTTTCTTACTTGGCAGTGCTTGCTCAATAAGTCATGTCCATAACAAAGGGAGACAATAATTATTTTGTTGACTGATAAGATTCTTCTTATAAATAATACGGACATTAATTTTCTAAAGTTCAGAAAAAGATAATCTAACTCATTACAGAGGTTACAGTAGAATGGTCGTAGAGCTTCTGGCACTGAAACAGGTGTTTGCTATTACAATCGAAAATCCAGCAAATTGAGAAAATTGAAAATGCATCGAATGTAATAAGGTAGGACAAGGCAATACAAGTTCATATTATAAAGTGAGATAAAATGAGCTGCAAAAATTTAATGCAGGGTGCAATAAAATGTTTTTCTTATACAGATTAATGCCAATATACTATCCATTGAACATTCCTATTACCTTGTTACAGTAAACTGAACACATCGATTAATTGACGACAGAATCAGATGTGAATATTTCTTACTATAACTGTACAATTACTAATACATCACTTATTCCAATCAATCATTTACATTATATTTACATTATATATTTCTTTAGACTAAGAAAAGAAAGCCACACAACTTAAGAACTCTATAAAAAAAAAACAAAAAAACACACACACACAACAATACAAAACAAAAAAGGGAATTGCTTTAATGTGCTACACTACAAAAGCCAGAATTTACATTGCTAGGCCGTTACTGGTCTCTCAGAATGTTATAAATCCTTCATAATGATATAGATCCAGTGATACTACCTTTAGGAAATGTATGCGCGAAATCCCCTATCAGGTACGGGTCGCTGTTCTCCTTTCTGGGGCTTGGGAAAAGAGCAGCATTATATAAGTAAGCTTACGTTCCTCTTCAATTTTTACTGGGCTACATCACATTTATCGATATGAGACAACACACGCACGAGACAAATAGATGGTACTTAATTAATATAAGAGAGGGCAGTGTCATAATTTAATCAACGGTGAACAAATTTGAAAGATAATGTAGATACCGACACCGCATGAACATTATTTTTCTTTTATCAGTCAGCCAAATTATATCCCCTTTGCCGAAAGACAACGAAATATTCTAATCAAAG
>JBCAUA010800654.1:0-14720 GCA_038406235.1 Peronia verruculata
CCCCCCCCCCCCCCCCCCCCCCCCCCCCGTAAACGCAAAGTTTTAAAAAAAAAATAAGATGGATTAAATAATGATATTGGAATAATAAGACGAATTCAATTCCATATTTTCTTATCTGAATGTGATTCTGTTACGAAATATTTAAATATATATATATATTTTTTTAAAATAATGGTGGTCATTGTGGCTTCAAGATACCTTAAAGAAAAATTGTTCAGGAGTTAGAAAAGATCGGATTTTAATAATTTGCATGCTATGGCTGAAGATTGTAGCTCACGTCTCCTTTCTAAGAATAGTCTGTATGGAGATCAGATAAAACTTTCCAGAGGAATCATTCTATTACTTTTGTTGCTTTGTTCTTCGTTTGCTTAGCTATGCCCGGGCCGAAACATTCGACAGAAATAATATTAGAAGCTGATCACAGAATACGTAAAACACAAAGAGTGGACCTTTAAAACCAGGAATGCTGACAGCTTTTGAACATGTTGAACATATAGATAATCTATTTAACGTTCTCGATAAACTGCAAAATTACTTAAACAAATAAATGAATAAATAAAAACATGAATAAATTAATCAATTAATTAATTAAAGCAAGTAGGCAATAACTTCATTCCAACTGACTAATTAGCCAACAAACGAACAAACGAGCGTTCGAATCAATGAACGAGCGAACTAACTGACTAACAACTAATTACCTTACTACCTAAAACCGACTCACTAAGTGGCTCTCTAAATAACCAACTTAGTAATCAACTTTAATACAAAACAAAAGAGCAAAATTAACGTTTGGCTTGAACTATAAAGAGAATACAATATGGCTAACTGAGAACGCAAAATATCCTCTAGATAAACAGCAATATACTTATGTACTTCTTTGAATCATCAGATAATGATATCATAAAAGATGCATGATGACCTAATAAAATATATGAAAGTTAAATTGTTACAGATACTCGGTTGGAGTGATGGGATACCAATAATTACATATATATAATGGCTTGGACTGAATTTTTTTTTAAAGGGTGAAAGAGGAGGGGGTGGGGGGGGGGGAGGAACAACAAAAAAGGGCAGTAACTGCTGAAAGCTGAACAGCGGCAACAACTCACCTCTAGACGGCTGGATATGATGAGGTCTTATCTGAGCGACGGCAATACCAACTGGGATGTTACCTGTATGATGGGGGAAAAAGTAGGTAGTGTTTTAGATATCAAAGCACACACGATCCATTCCAGTGCACAGTCTACCAAAACACTTCAATCATTTAAATAGTTAACAAAAACTAAAACAATCAAGCAAAGGAAAGAATAAAAGATAATGAAAACTTATTTGCATATTATGTGGAACTCTTTGGACATTACAAACCTGACAGTTTACCAAACATGACAGTAAAATTAAGGGGTCAATTCAAAAATAATAATTAAGGAACAACGAAACAAATGCTGTTCACAACAGCTTACCTGATAATTCTGACAAATTCAACTCTCTAAACAGATATAACGTGCTGTTTTTATGTGAACTATAACCAACTGCGATGTCTATCCTTCCTTCTCCACCTCCTGCTCATCTCGATTTCTTTCCTTGATCTTTTCGACGTTTAATTTTTTAAAGGCATGTAAGGTTAATTAAATTCACAGAAGGCATGAAAAATATAAATGGAAACTGTCATCTTATTACCACTGTTCTTTCACTAGTATTTGTTTTCACAAACTATTACTATTAGGCCACATTTATGTCTACTTCGATAGATATAAAATAGTGTGCAAACTAGTTTACTAAAAAAAATAAAAACGTATTTTGATAGGGATTCGTGCAGAGGAAAAATTGAGTAACAGCAATATTGAACTGTACGGATCGACTGTACTTTGGAAGAATTACTGTACTCTACTAGAGTGATGTCATTGTATATTACAAGGCAACACTTTCTAGGCCAATATTCACTTATCACATAGGGCCAACGACAAGACTATCATAACAGACAGTCCTCCGAAATCACGAATATACGTAATAAAATCATACCAAGCTCACTGATCCTTTTTATAATCAAACTGTTGTATACTTAAGAAAAAAGAAGACAGGCTGATAGATCGAGCACATTCAAGAGAAATGCATAGCTCAACAACTTAGCCTCCGTCCATGAACCTCTCTCAATCAGCTAGCTCTCCAGTGCCAGAAGGACGTTAAAACTACATAATATGTACCTGATCAAAATATGTTCCCGGTTTCTCAAAACGACTGAATCTAGTCTATCCTCACACCGTATCTGTACCATACCAGGCATCGTTTCTCTTTGCTTAAAAAGCAACGCATTTCAAATCATGGCATTTTCTTCCGCCTTGATAGGGGCAACTGGACGCAGCAGTTCACTATGTTTTTCGCGATCAGAAAGATCCAAAGAGTATCATAGAAAAGTGCAGTGTGATCTGGGGTTATGGGGAAATATAATATTTCAGAATGGTGGATTTGACAGTATGAGATCTGAAAACTGATTGCAACGCGCCTCTTTTACTCCAATCATAGACTGTCAATATATAGGTTTTTTGTTGTTGTTTGTTGTTGTTGTTGTTGTTGTTGTTGTTGTTGTTGTTGTTGTTGTTGTTGTTGTTGTTGTTGTTGTTTCTCTTTCCCAGTGACAATTGGTAGTACGTCTGTTTAACTGCACACTTACTATTAACAGCACAGCCATCCATACACAATGAACTCTCCGTTAGTTTGTCCATTGCGTGACACAATTTGTTTCTATTCTAGTTATACCGCACTTACTCTAATAAACCTACCGCTATTCTAGAATGTGAAGGACATACAAAATCTAGCGTGTAAGGCCAGGATTCCTATTCTTGATTTCAATCACAGTTTTTGGGTCCTTAGATATTGTACTACTGTGTATGGCTGGAAAGGCAAATAGTTAAATGGATGAATATGTATGACCAGAGACCATGGTAAGATGGAATGAAACCGAGTAGGGGAGGACTGTGAGGATTGGGGATTTCCCTTCGCGCACAGCCTCACTCAGGTGCAAGATCAACAACAACAAAAAAAAATGCCGAACGGGAGATATCATTATTCATACAAAACAACAGAACTATAAAATACACTAAATTTGTAACAATTTTTTTTAACAATACTCAGTACCTAAGCTTCTTATACTTACTAGTAATGAGCAAAAATATTATGAAATCAAACAGCATGAAAAAACAGTGTTTTGAAGTTTGTGCTGTTAAAGCTAATTGTGCTGTTAGGGCGCAAACAATACGTCCTTCGATTTAAGTCCTTAGTTTTCAGGTGTTTTGTTGTTTTTTTTTTTTTTTTTTTTTTTTTTTTTTTGTCTGTTTGTTTGTTTGTATGTTTTTGTTTTCAAAATCAGAATGTTTTCTGAAAAGATGAGAGTAAATTCCTAAGCTTGTGATTCTATCTTGGGATCCTTCGTGTCGCCATAGAATTCAGAAACTACAAACAACCGTTTAAGAAATTTAATATTTCGAAGCCGTGATTTTCCAACTTGATAATTATGTGTGAGATTGAAACCGGAGAGAGAAGACAAACAACAAGAAACAGACAACAAGAATAGCAGATAGCCACTGTTAGAGAGAGAGAAGGAGAGAGAGAGAGAGAGAGAGGCGTAAGAAGTGGAAGCAGGACGTATTACACACGCATGCCACGGGTCAAATATGACGAAACTGTATAACGAAATGCTATTCATTTTCTTCCGAGTCTGACTGAGCAAGTAAGGTATCAACGCTGATATTACTGTATTACAATACTACTACCAATACTGCTGCCGCTAACGTTACTACCACTACTACTACCATACCTCTTCTACAGCTACTAATAATAACAATGTGTTTCTTTATGGATAGATACAGTATTCGTGTTCGTATTGTATAATAATAATAAGAGGAAGAAGAAGATAATAATAACATAATCATAACAATAACGAGAAAACCCATTGTCTACTAGAAACTGGAAATGATCACGACTCGTAACGGAAGACCAACGAGGGAACGCCAGTTGTCGAGATAATCACCCCGTAGGAGGTTGAAAGACGTAGCACTAGTTGTGAGATATCTAGCAATCATGTAGGGAATTTTCTTAATCCACTGTCACATGCATCGAAATCATACGAAGTTCGGTGATCCTATTTATTACCAAGTCTCTGTTACATAGGAAAGAGAAGAACTTGATAATTATGATCTTCAAATAATTTCAAAACTTTCCAGCGATCACACTGAATAGCAACGATGAGACGGAAAGAAGATCACAAAAACTGATATTAAACAAAAATAATTTAATTCTGCTCTTCCCTGAATGTCCGTTCCCGTACCTTCACTCCGTTAATTCACAAAATCTAACTGGGCATCACAGTCGAACTCAGTGGTTCTCAACTCGTTTCGGGCCACGGACCACAGTATCTAACAATATCCCAGTTTTTGTATTAAAAGCAAAAACATAAACAAAACCTCGCAACTACTCCCACATTTTTTCCATTACCGACCGTTTTGCAGCACATTAAGGAAGGTGGCTTGTTGTCGAGGACAATTTTCACTAATGTAAAAACGATAGAATAGAAACATAGAATTTTAAATTATTTACACTCGTTTCCAGTTAGTTACCAAATGAGTAGACGTCCTGAGGACCATCCAAAAAGTCATCATGGACCACCAGTTTGAGAACCACTAATCTAAGTGGTGTATGAGTTAACAACGAGATCTCGGGTTAAAGAATTATACATGGGCTTTCATAATTGTGTGTGAGTCGAAATAACAAAATATCTATCACACTAGAGTGTAAAAAGAACAAGGATGAAGAGCATCCTCGAAGAGAGGAAGGTTGTCTGGACAGTTCACAGAATTGGAGTTTACAAAAAAAAAAAAAGAAAAACAGTAAAATTTGGAATGGCGATGATGGAGGTGGATGGGAATGAAAAAAGACAAAGGAGGCCTAGAAGAGAGATGAGCTTGTAATACCATAAAGTGGAAAGGTCTCAACTTCGCAGCCATAAAAGGCAGGGACACGGGTAGCGGACGCTAAATGCGAGTACTCCAATGACCAAACCACTATGGGATAAGAAGAAAGGAAATGGGGAAGGCAGGAAATCAGGAAGGAAGGAAAAAAAGAAAGATGGCAGGACAGATGGAAGAAAAGACAGAGGGGGAAATAAAAGAAGGAAGAAAGCAGGATGGAGTAAAGAAGAAAAAAAAAGGAAGGAGCATGGATACTTTAGGCTACTAGATAAATTTGTTTTCTTGTGTCAAGTCAGGGAATGCTAATGAAAAAAAAAGAAGACTGATTAAATCAAGACTATCAACAAAAAAAAAAAGAAAAAACGCTGAAAATCTAACAGACAAATGATGATTTAGAAGAGACGGGACAAATTTGAGTAGACTTCATATAATCTGCAGTATGACTGTGACAGCTTATCTCATCTCAAGATGGTATCTCTATGTAGTCAGAACGTTCCAAGAAACAAAGAAAATAAACGAATAAACAATACAACTTATGGTTACCCCCATATTAGGAAGGCCAGTGTACTTCTTTAAAATTATACTATCATTGTAGCTAGTGGTGGTGTTACATAAGTATCATCATCACTTTACAGAAATGTCTACGGGCAAACTAACCTCACAGACTGAAAGAAACAAACAACTATCTTAGAAGTCGATATGTCAAATACTAAGTAAAGCCACGTTTTCGAACCCGTACATCGATCAAACGAGTCATCGAAATGACTATTGGGTTGACCGAGTTTCCTCCCGTTGAATTGCCATTGTCCTTATCGATGACATTAAATTGTTCACACCTGACCTGCTTCACAAGAAATTCAAGAGCTCTGTCAAAAATGAACAATTCAACCCCTTATCAGCCCTTGCGGGAGGAAGCATCCCATTTCCTCGATGCTGACTTGTTCGGGCAGGACATTTTTCTCTTCTTCGATTTCTTGTACCGCAGAGCAAAGAAGACAATGCAGAGACTCAATCGTAAAACACATAAAAGAGAGAGAGAGAGAGAGAAAAGGAAGTTAAAAGAACTAGTGTTGTGTTGTTGTTGTTGTTGTTGTTGTTGTTGTTGTTGTTGTTGTTGTTGTTGTTGTTGTTGTTGTTGTTGTTGTTGTTGTCACAAAACATACGCTTTCTCAGCACATGAACCAATTGTTGCCGTCTGGTTATCAACAGTGAATTATAGTCAGTAGATTTATATTTTTAGATCGCGAGATTTATATTTCTACACAGAAAACACAACTGGCTTAATTTTCATAGGCCTTGGCATTGAAAAACATAATTAATTATTTGTCTACATCACTACGATAATTCCGCGCACACCATCGTCACGAGTAATTTCCCATGAGCGCATCCACACCAATACTTGCCTAAACCGTGGTCAGTAATGGTTTCTGTTTTGTCCTGTGACTCTGCGTTCTTCTCGTCCACAGCCACCGACAGCGACTTTTTAGATTTTGACATCTCCGGCGCCACGGGTGGAGCCGATGAACATCTTGTGCCGGACTCCTCTGGCAAGCAGAGTCGCCTGGTGACCTTATTGCGCATAGCCTGGGATGCCGGGGTGATGAATTCCAGCTTCTGCTGTCCTGAGCCGACGCCGAGTTTCTTGTGAGGTGACGCAGGCGTGACGATGCACTTCTTCGTGGTGGGTCTACTTACAACATCTTTCCGGATCATGGGTTTGGTGGGCGAAGAGACAAGCTTGGAGCTCGGGGTCGAAAGGACGCCGCCTTTATCCCGAGAGAAAGACTGGATCAACTCTGCGTTTTTCTTGGGTGAAGGGAGCTCCTTGGAACTTTTTCCACCAGTTCGAATTTGAGTAGCCGTGCCGTGAAAAAGAGTCACTTCTCGATCTCCCACAGGTCTGTGAGACGCCGTGTGAGGCTGGGAGGAATTAGGACCCCGGGGAAAAGGATTTCGAGAGCTCATGAGAAGCAAGGAATTTGCCGCCGCTGCGGTTGATTTCGGTAAGCTATAGTCAATAGCTTCATCACAACACTTTTTATCACCAACATCTGAAGGCACTAGTTTCGCTTGACTGTCAGATTTGTACATGGATTCGGTGTGTTTGTGAGGTAGAGGCGAAGAAGAGGCAATAACATCGTCGTCATCGTCATCGTTATCACAGTTATCATCTTTTCCTTTTAAGTAGTCTTTGACGGGTGTCGCGACTGTGCTTTTGTGACCGATACCCCCAACACCCACGTTTATCTCACTGTTATCACCACCATCAACGCTGCTGTCGTTCACCAAGTCTTTCTCTTTCCCAGCAGTTTCCAACTGTTCGCCGCAACTGGCAGTGCTGACATCTTTATCGGCTTCATCATCGATAATAAGACTACACTCTTCATCGGAGCCCTCGTCCGAGTCATCGTCCACTTCCAGGGCCGAGTGGAAACTGGCCACCGAATGAGAGCGGACACTGGCCGAGTCTAAACTAGCCGTCTCCAGGCTGGAGGAGATCTCAGTTGTGGTGTGAGCTAGAACCGGACTGACCGAGGACGTACTGTCTCTGTTCGGAGACAGAAGCGACGGCGATGGTGTGGAGTTTTGTGCCCGTGTGTGTCCATCCGTCACGACACTGAGCGTGTTAGCTGACGACCGACCCTCCAGGCGAGCTCGATTCTCGGGCGAGACAGCAGCTGAAGGCGAAGGCGAGAAAGTGCCTTTGGCCATGGCCTTGATACACGGGCCCTTGAAAATGCCCACCTCGGGCACGAAGGTGGTGGCGTGGACCTTCCTCACGCCCTGCGGTTTCGAGTAAAGTGTGTGATAGTAGGGGAGGGCGGAGGTGGTAGCCTGCGTAGTGATGGTGCTGCTCATCTGAGCCGAGCCTGCGGAAAACCAAGTAATAAAAGATGGGTTTGTTTACTGAGCACAACTGAACACAAGGCTATCTACTAAAGGGGAAGGGCAGGGCTGCAAGCAAATACACTGGGCAACACGTCTATAGAGACAAAAAATTTTCGGGATAACAATAAAAACAAAAACAAGGATACAGTGTCCGAATTTGCATGCAACAGGCACAACCAATACATCGATCTAGCTACTGTTGTCCATATACATCACATTATCGTATTTATTTATTTATTCATTTACTTAATGACTATGAAGGAAGGCCTCCTGAATGTGCGATTTTGATACATTACCATACAACTAGTGTTTGATGCCAAATTGGTTTCGTCTGTTTTTCCCTTAGTGTCCCTCCTGCCATACTGCTCTCGAAGTTTGTAAATCTTGATGGACATTTTCTATTTATATCCATACTACAGTGAACTTTTTTGTGGTTACAGCTGTATGTGAATTACCCAAATTTCGTTTCCAAAATACATCGATAAAGAAACCAACACATAACTTTTGCAGTAAAATATTTCTCGACAGGTGTCCACACCAGGCCCAGATTTCACAAGTTGAACTTTTTTTTTTTTTAATCTCCTTAGAGTAAAATCAAAATAAATTACTACACTAAGGTGAGTCTTGAAACCCAGATTGTCCTGTTCAGCTGTGCACTTCTGACATTCCATTTATGCAAAGTATCGCTTTGAATGTATTACAGGCTCAAGAACAGAGATCTCTGGCCGACGAATTGGGAAATCGTATCCGGACTGGGACAAAGAACTGATACAATTCCTAAAACTGGCTCGGCAGGCGGAAGGAACAAGTCGTGGTGGTGTTTGCCAATGAATGGGCTGCCGGGATGCTGCTGCAGCCGCTGCTGATGCTGATGCTGTCGCTAGTGATCCTGCTGTTCATGACAATGATGTTGCTGGTGTTTTCAAGGCTGTTGTCTATATTGGGTGATGCTGCTGCGGTTGATGGTGGTGGCGGATGGTGGTGATGATGATGGTCATTACCATGAAGATAATGAGAATGATGACAATTTGTCTCGTCTTATGAAGATTTAGAACAACAACAACAACGACAACAACAACAAATATGACACTAGCCATGACGATGATGATGGTTACAGTGACGATCGCTGATATGATGGATGGTGCTGAGACTCTCGTTTTTGTCCACGCTAAGAGATCCAGAATTATATGAACTTACCTGTTCGTCCTTTCTCTTTGTACTTCGAAAAATATACATTATAAAGTCTTCACACGAATTCACAAGCACTTTCTTACACGGACAAACAGTAGGAAAAGAATGCAAAACACTGGACACCTTAATCAAACCAGCTCTTCTTGTCGATTAAGGAAATAACAGGAGACTGACTGACCAGATCATGAGGGTTCTTTTCTAAGACGTGTTGACATTGTAAACTATTATTGCTTTGGGAATAAATACTTGACTCAAGACTCAATGCAAAGGTGAATGCAAGGACACAAAATTACTTACAGTAATTTTAAAACACCGTAAAATCCAAGTATCCACCAAGCCGGTAGTTAATAACACTAATCGCAAACAAAACCAAAAAAAAAACGCATTTACTGAATATATTTTTCACAAACCAAAACTCCCATCAGACAGTGATTGCTTGCTGATGTTCTGATTGGTGATGTCCACCACAGCCACACCGGTCCACGAGGGTCTCTTATTTCAGTCGAACATGCAACTTAAACCGTAAGCTGAAAATAAACTAAGTCACGACCATCATCCAAACTGATGCCCCTCGGGCCTTCAGAGAGTGAACGGAGAAAAAGAAATCTAACTGCAGGTCGACAACATGGAAAACCAATTTTTCACGGACAAAATGTCAGACCAATATAATACTGACGAACGAAAAAATGGCAAGACTAAATTATCTGACAAAACAAAATGGAAAAACCATTTAATTTCCCAAAAGTAATCTTCAAGTAACAAAATATTCCAGATTACACAACACACTTACAGCGGCTTGGCGAGAAATATGCCCCCACTTTTGACATGACTACTGAAGAGGGGTTTTACACTTCCTCTTTCCCGTGTTCGAAAACAAACAACATACAGCTCGTGACATATCCCCTATGAATAACACACTGCAAACAAATCCGGGATACAGCACTTTAGTACACAGATTTTTTTATAGGCTTACACAGCACGTAACCGGTACTTTGTGTTCTGAACACATCATATATCACGCTATGTAGACTACGCTTACAGCAGTGAGCCTGTTTCGTTGACAGTTAAGAGCCAGAAAGAGCTAAGGCCTCGTTGTTTCATGAAGCATTCGATTATAAAGTACACAATACAACAGCATGCGACTGGTAGATCTTACATTATCTCATTTCATATTTAACTTTATCCATTATCGAGTCGGCATCAGCTAATCGTGATTGGGATCGGTTATTTCGTCCCCGTCGTTTTATCCCAGAAACAGTTGCTTGGCAAAGAGACACCAAATTTGCTGGAGACATTCCTGCAAACAATTTTTGCATAGGATCTATGGTGTATAGAAAAAGAATTCAGGCTGTAAATTTTGCTCCGACATTTCTCACGTAATATATAAATCTACATAAGATTTTCTAACGTTAACCAGTATTATCCAATAATTCAACAAACTGTCTCCTTTCTGAAGTATGAAGAAATAGCAGATATATCGTTGGAAATAGTAACTTGGGGCCAGAGATTAATAGTGTTTTTATCCTGGGCATGAAATAAACTCTGTGGCAAACATAAATCACATCCTTCTAACCCACCTCTTCTCAATCCCTCCTAAATTATGATCTTCCCAAAAAAGGTGTACAAATATCAAGAACAGGCTTTTAAAAAAAAAAAAAAAAACAGGACATTCGCAAAACAGGAAAAGTAGGACATGCTGACAGACTAACAGTCGGATACAAAAGGAATAGCATGAGCTAAGGAACATACAAACAGAAACAACAACAACAACAACAACAACAACAAAACATTTTGGGACAGTGGACTTCAGGGTTTATCTACCCTAACAGTCAAGTTCAGCAAAAAACGAATGCGTGTACGTATATTCTATAGTAGGTGGTGGGAGGGGAAGTGAAAGCGTGTGAAGCTCAGAAAAAAAGAGCTACATGGACTGAAGAGGCTTTATATTGACTCCAAAATAATTTCCATGTAATTATTGATATAAGTTTGTATCAGTCAGGCCTCCTAATTTGTACAGTAGACATAGTAACTATGTGTGTGTTGTTGTAAGTGGAATTAGGTATTTTAAGCAAAATCACATGACCTAGGGAACATCGCTCACATGTGGCTTTGTTTATACGATGTGACAGGTCTGATAGCTCATCATTCGTCCACATTTGTCTGCCATGCGCAGAGCAGGTATAAGTAAACAAAGAAACATGTGAGCGATGTAGGTGATTTTGCTTAAAATACCTAATTATGAAAACCAAAACATTTCCACACCTAGCTAAATTTTAATGTCGAGAGCAATGAACGGATTTGGTGACCAGATGAGTAGAAATAGATGAAAAAACTTTTGACTAACACAAAATATAGTATAGACTACAGGCATCAGAGAATATTATTTTAATACTTGCTAAAGAAGTGGATGCTGTTGTCGTTGTATTGGGGTTTAGCGGCACATCAGCACGATGATGGCTATATTGTGCTAAACACAGTAAGATACGTTTACACGTCAAGAAGACAAGAGGAAAGAGAACGGGACAGAAGACAAGTGCAAGGAGAGAGAGAGAGAAGAGATGTCACTTCTGGAAAGGCGGGGATGGCATTCCAGGGGAGACATCCCACCGATGGTCGGCTTTCACCACCTGCAGGTGGGAGCAGGGAGTCTACTTATATACCCCCGCATCCCCGCGGGGGACAGGTGGATGCAGCTGATTGTTTGCGATCAACAATGTCGTGGAATGATCACAAAAAAAAAAGACAAAAATAAATCTCCCCCTCTCCGATATTTTCCTCCTCTAATATGGTTAAAAAGAAATTGTTATAACAAAATCTCAGATTAAAAAATGCAATCATTGTTTTTTCATCTCGGTCTACATGTAGCTTGTACTCCAAAAGTTAAATATTTCGCCCGATGCCTTGGAAAACACGATCAGAGCACTGTGTAATGCTTTCTGACTGCAGTTTTGTTATGAGTCAACATACTCTGGCTCGTGGTTTGACTGAAGAAGAGCACTTCAGCCATGTAAGTGGTCTGACAGTAGAAAAACAGACGCTGAACCGAATGGGTGGGGTCAAAAATAACCAACTCAGGAGAGGGATGTGTTACAGCTGGAAAGGAGGATAGCAATGCTTAGTCAATGTGCTACACAGGGTTACAACAATAAATAGCTAGAAAGCTTCTAAAGTTAGTGAACCCATTCATGGTTTGCTATGGTTATTGAGCCTGAGCCTGGACTCTGAAATACCTCAGTAGGCGAGGAGTCTAGCACAAGAAATAGAACTTAACGTCCTGAACTTTAGCTAATCAATTTGTTTCTTGTCTGTTTGTTATTTAAAGCCACAATAAACTTCAGGACAGAATCTGTAGAACAGATAGGCGCGCCGAAGAAAATTGACACTCGTACCAGAACAAGGGGCATTACAGAAGTCCAGATGAAATAGGGAAGACAGCCCAAAAGCAACATTTACGTGGGAGAAAAAAAAAGTGGGGCGGGAAAGGTGCTGAGGAGGGAGGAGGGGGTTATACGATGGGGAGAAGGAGGGGTGGGAGAGCGGGTGGGGGGAGAGGGGACGTGAAGAAAGTTATAGTATTATGTACCTGATACAGTCACAGAGGGGACCGGTTGGGTCTTTGCGTAGACTGTGCGTAGACCTGACGTCGTTCCTGATGATGTCACAATGCACGTTATGCTAGCAGTAACTATGGACGTTACTCCAGATTCTGTTGAAGACTTGACAGACATTTGTGACGTCACTTGTTCCACGCCTGACTCGGAATCGTCGGAATTGACGGCGGCAGCGACCCGGTCTATGGTCTCAGAAATGGCTCGGTCGACTTCAGCCCTGGACTTTTCGGCCGTCGATATCTCATCATTCTCTGTGGAATCAACGACGATGTCCGAATTATCATCACTGACCGCTTTGGAATCGTCCACGATCGTGACCACGGCATCACCTGATATCGCGGCGGCGCTGCTGTTGGTGTTGGTAATATTACTGTTGCTGGTGATGGCGCTAGTCTCAAGCCCAATCACGGCCTCATTAGTGTCCCTCAAGCGATCCCCGCTCTGTGTTGTGCCAATCTGCCTATCTGACACTCCGCTGGCTTCTGATTGAGCTTTGCTACTGCCGTCCCCCTGATCCTTGCCACTCCCTGTCGCCGCTGCTCGGGTCAGCTTCTCCGCTTGCTGCTTGATGGTGGCCGGTTTGACGCCGGCCGACGACGCTGCAGCAGAGGACGGCGACGCCAGAGCGGAGAGCACCACGCCATCATGCTGCACAGTGGCCAGAGGAATGGGCGCCGCTGCTTGGGTGGGAACGCTCACGATAGGAGACTCAGTCACAGCAGGAGCTGATGTTGATGCTCCAGAGTTGTCAGGCTGGGAGTTGCTGGAGTGGCCAGTTGTGGACGACGTACAGGATTTCGCTTTGGCGTTATTGTTCGGGGTCTTGGATGATCCACTAGCCTTCTTAGATGCTGATCCATTGTTGGCACTATTGGAACTGGCCACTTTCGGAGACATCAGGGTAGAAGCGGAGGAGGCAGGTCTAGTAACAGGACTGGAGCACTTAGATCTCAGGTTATCCTGCTGGTGTCTTGGCACGCTGGCTCCACTCGGCGTCCCATGGAGGGTCGTCTTCTTACCCGTCGGACCGCCCCCTCCATTTGTTCCGTTTCCCTGTGGCACGCTGGATCCACTACCTTTCTTATCAAACTTTCCGGGAGGGCCGACGGACGAGGACGGCGATAGTTTGGGTTCTTTCAATGGGGCGTGCTGAAGATTTCCAAACGATGATGAGGATGAGGATGATGAAGATGCCGATGATGACGAAGAATCTTTTCCTCCTCGTGTGTGGTCCAGGTCGACTTTAAAGCCCATGGCACGTTTCTCGCCCTGTTTGGCTGTTTTCTCGGTACAGGACAATTCCTTAGGTTCTTGCTTGACCAAGCTCAGGGGTGTAGAGCCGTGAGCTGAGACTGGGGGCTGCTCCAGGAAAGGACTGATGCCGTACAAGGCCGGGTGGTGATTGGCAGCCGCGGACATAGACGCCAGGTACGCTTCTGTGAAAATATATCCAAGATGGGAAAACATAAATAGGTATTTAAGGATGGATGGGGATGACGGGATGGATTGCTGGACGGATGGATGGCTGGATGGATGGATGGATGAATTACTGTGTGGATGTGAGCGCGTGCTAGCGTGCATTACTTCATGCTTGTGTGTGCGTGTACTGAGTTGAAATAGATGTAGATTCATTGATATTATCGCGCAATTCATCAAATAGTTACACACTGGCGCTGCGGCTTATAGAGGTTTTATGTTTGAGATAGCGAGATATATTTTGGACTCGTATTGACAAGAAGTCATTAGTGCTGTCCTATTACTCTCCGTGGTTATTTTGATTCCATCTCAGGACAAAAACGGATAATACATGTAAAAGCCAAACCTGAAATACATGGCACAATGGAGGGCCATAAGTATAATATTATGACATGAAGTTTTACTAACACATGTACACGAGTGCAGGTACATACATAAGCACAAACATACAGTACATACATAAGCACAAACATACACACAACAAAATAGCGGGGGACGCAGTGGCTCAGTGGGTTTGGCGTCTGCTCATGGAGCAAAACAGGCCGGGATCGAAACGCGGGTTCTGCATCGGGGGATGACAGGACACGAAGAT
>JBCAUA010800765.1:0-14720 GCA_038406235.1 Peronia verruculata
AACTGGAAGACGAACTCTCATAAATCGAACCCATGAGGTTGGTCCCGGCAAATTCGATTTAAGCGGACTCGACTGTAGTTTGTTAAAAAATTGCATGAAATTGAAGTGTCCAAATTTTTTGGATAAGATGCCCGATTCAATGCAAGTCCTAAGCAAAAATACTCCATGGCTGTGAAATTTCTATGCATCAACTCAAGGACAAAAATTGAATTGGTGAATCACCGCTCTTGTGTACATGTACCTGCAGGAAAAGGAACAAAAAAGTTTGGGCATTTTTTAAAACATTTCAGTAATGAACTGCAATGTAGTCAAGAATTACAACGAACATACAAGGACACTTATTGTCATAGTATTAGGTTTTTCTGTTAGTTTTATTTAGTATGATTACTCTCTAAAATGGTTAATACAATATTTGCCAGAAATGGAAAACCTCTTATATGATGATATGATCACTATTTTGCAATAGCCGAAAAAAACATTTTAAAATAGACCTTGGACAAAGTTTAATTTTCATAGACATACTTTTACATTTATAGACCCTAGAACTGTGAGCCTACCCAAAGGCTGTGGTGCCCTATGGTGTGCTCTGCTGAGCTTGTTAGTCTGGATCGTTGGCACCAGTACTTAGCCTCAAGGTGTTTGTTTTGACTCCGCCTTGCCTTCGGAGTGGCACAATGCAGGTCTACATCAGGCCACCTTACTGACCAACTATGTAATACCTCTCCGAGCTCCACCTTTTCTTCATATATGATAATATATGCAATGAGCCAATAGTAGAAGGCCAGTAGTACTCACAAGATACGTCAATTTCATGTGGGTGTCAATTTTATCACCCTTCGTCACTCAGACTATTTCATTACAGATTTGTTCATTGCCTAATGTAAATGCTTGGATCAAACCACTTCACATAGGGACGTTCATGTTATAGAATCATAGTGCAAACTGCAAGCTATTATTCCTCTGACCATGTGGACTTAGATTATTCTTATAGGATCAGACCCGCTAAAGTTGATGGGGCAGCAGTGACTGTAAAAAAAAAATAAACGGGATCTAATGATGTCTTGGACTTAGAGTGAGAGTACAAAAGAAGTATCTGATATATAAACTGATGAATATTTAGGCCATTCACAGCAATTATAGCTGATTTGTACTCTCAATAGCTTGATTGCAGGTCAATGTGAAACTTGTTGAGTGGTTCACGTGGTCATGGGGGTTGTGTTATTGTTCAAAATCGTGTGACCAAGAGACTACATATATTTGAATTTTGATACTCTCATTGCACATTATCGTTTTCTTTTGATTTCGGAGCACTTGAGAGGGCTTGAGTGGGCAACAGGGCCATTGATTTCTGTTCTTCTCATCTGGTTAAAAGGATTTAATCTTTGGGCATGGAATTTGTTACTGTTTGATGTTTTCCTTTCCATTTGAAGGAATGGCTGTTGAGCTGTGCATACTTATTCTGATGATAAGTTGACAAAACTGAGGCCGACAAACCCCAAGTTTAAGAGACTTGGTGAGTGAAAAATATCACTGTGCAACTAGGAGCTACTATGATTTAATAGTCATCGCATGCAGGGCTTTGCTTTACCTCTTGAACATACGTGGTGTGCAGTTTTAGAGTTAACAGTGTGCCATTGGTTCAAAGGCATTATTACCTCCCTTGTAAGAACTGCCCATTTAGTTCAATCAGGGCTCTGCTCTACATGACTGCAGACCAAGTCCAGCTTAGAATGTCATACATGTACTTTCTGAGTTTCTGCAGATATTCAACCTTTTCATGAGGGGGGGGGCATCCTGAAATATGGATTTTGCCCAAAAAATGTGATTTTGCGCTTTTGTTTTCTCTTAAAAGTACTGCATTTTCTGCGTGTAAAAATGGTATCAAAAAGTCGCTGTCCATTCTAGTGTGTTTGGCCAAGGTCATTCAAAGGTAGACATAGCGTATTGTCAATCAGGATTTGGCTCCATCTGGCTGCTAAATGAGGTCGTAGATTATCGCGATTTGATTATATATATAGGCAAAGGGTACTTGATTATCACCTCTTCTAGCAATATCACAAGTTCTAGTGCCAGGGATGGACAGTGGATGACCACTATGAGGCGAGAAAAACTGCTGGTCATGCAAATTATCAATGAAAGCGTTCTAAAATGATTTTCCCCGTCCTATAAAAAGCGCAATTTACTTTCTTTCTGCTACTAATAGCTCAGTTGTCGACTATATGTCATAGTAAAGGTCAAACCTCTCTTGTTTTGCACTCAAAAATGATATGGGGGACACACAGAGGTCCTCAAGAACCCGAAAGTGGCTCATAAAGATGGGGGGTAGGGAACAAAATTTGATAAAAGATATGCCCAGAAACCCCAAAAACGGCAACAAGAGACACAGAAGTCATGGAAAGAGGGCTAATTTGTAAAAAAAAGAAAAAAAAAGAAAAGGCTGTTCCAAGGCTGAAAGCCGCACAGAAAACTCTATATGTTAATTTTTCCCTGAAAAAAAAAACAAAAAAAACTTTAAATGTACTTTTCTTGAAACCCGTTTGCTTTTTTTAACAGTTTTTTGTTATCTTTTTTTTTTTGTTTCGAAACCGATTCAAACCAAATTTGGTACACATCATTGGCATCACAAAAACCCCCAAAATTATGTATGCGCATTAAATTCAGTCGGTAAGTTTTAGAGAAAAATTGGTTTTCAGTTTGAAAAAAATGGCAAAATTTGATTTTTCGCTATATGGCATTTTCAAATATTTGAAAATAGGTAACTTTTTAGATATTATACCAAACAATATGTTCCCCAAGTTTTATAAAGTTTTGTTGAAATTTGGCAGACTAGATAGATTTTTAAATCAGTCAATTTAGGGACGCCAAAACCCAAGATGGCGGCATTGTCATGACAACCGTATGAAAAAGTTTTTTTTTTTTCACTGTTTTCCTCTAATTTGAACAAGCTGAATTTGATGGAAAAGGTTAAAAGACAAAAAGAAAAAGAATCACCTCCAGGACCCCCCCCCCCAACCTTTATCAACTTCATGATGGTGATCATTGTCCTTTTAAATTGCAATGAGTAATCTGTTCCGTCAAGCTTTCATGCATGGTTTTGATGAATTCATTATCGGGCCTAAATCTAGATATAAAGTCAATTTCAAGCATCATGCCAAAAGATCTTCACCATTTTCCATATGAATGATGAAAACCTATGGACTTCTCAATACAGCCCCTCAGGAAACACAGACAACTGCAACTGATTTGGCTGACAAAATGCCTGCAACTATCTATGATTGAAAAGACAAAAGGGGTTTATCAGCAACAAGTACCCACAATATGCCCTGCATTATGACATAATGAGGGAAAGGCCTGAGGCCCAAGCCTGTAGAAATCATGCACCATCCCTTCACCATTTCACATCTCATCTGTCGTTTACGGCCCTGATCGAGTATGACATACCGTATGAGATGTGATGTATTGTGTACGTGTGCAAGGCTATCAGGATTTAGTTGCTGTTTATAGCCACAAAAACCAAGGTATCAGAGGATGGATTTATAATGCATGCTTAACCATGTAAATTAAATTGTATGAATAACTATGTAGCTATATTAAGTAGGAAAAGAACTTTGGGAGCTATGCCTGCCCAAGATTCTCAATTCACCAGTGTGACCTGAAGAAAAATTAACTCTACATACAAACAATTGCAACTACAGTGTAACACATGTTCATTAATACAAATGAACTGTCATGCATACACCCTGATGTGCAGATATAAATTGTTTGCTGAGAAACAATCTTAAGATTACACAATTTTAACCATGTATTTTTTGTCTATCTGATGTTTCATCTTGCAGTTAAAAAAACAACAATTTCACATAATTATCTTCTGAAAACAATTACTATCATATACTAAGTGAGAGAATTTTTTCCAGCGACATTGTCTTCCTCTTTAAGAGCATAAAAATTCACCAAATATGAAGGAAAATTTTGAATAAAAACAAGTCAATACATATTCTCCTCTGCTTGGCACAAAAATTTTTGACTACTTTTGTTCTTCTGGTTATCCTGTTGTTATCATTATACATGTATAATAAATTACAATGAAACTGAAGCAGATCTGTGAAGCAGATCATAACAAAGTCTTGAAACCAAGAGAAAAGCCTTTGAAGGAAGAACCATCAAAGCAGTTCTAACATATAAATTTTATAAAATGATAATGTAGAATTCTAATTTTTTGCACAACTAGTAGAGGGCATATGAAATTATAACCAAGGTTTCATTATTTTCAGAAGAAAGCCTTAAGTAATGCTCAATGTAATTTTTGCATGTGCATTTTGTTTCCTGATAAATTTCTGTGTTGGTTTTGATCTTGGTGAAAAGTGGTGTTACACAATTTCTGAATTGGATCAAAATTTGTTAATAGGTACATGTACATATGTAAACACACTGTTTGTTATTCATGAACAGAAAATGAAGCACAAAGATGGAGGAGGCAAAATCACTTTGTTTCAAAAGAGAATCAGCCATTTTAATAAGACGTCTAGTACAACTGCATAGAATTTACACAGTATACAGTGTTTCAATAGGAACACACTTCAGTTCACACAAATCAGTTACAGAGACCATGATTACAATGAACATTAACTACATGTACAACTTTTACAAATAAGAAGTGAAGGAACAACAATATACATGTACAGTGTACAAGAAATTTCAATCAAATTTCAAGAGTCTAGTCCAGTCTTTGATCAGCGAGATAGCAAAAACTTTAGTTGGCCTATATGCTACATGCATGTCCACTGATAATTATGCAGGTCAATTACATGTACTAAGTTCCAGATCAATGCCTTACCCAAATGAAAAATTTATATATATGGACATGTAATGGAGTTAATTTGCGGTATGAGGCAGAAATCCCATCTTTCATTAAGAGACTACAACAGTACTAAGATTATGAACTTAATCAAAGTAAAAGTTAAAGATCATGTACCAGTTAATAATTGTCTGTTTTACATAATGAAGTTTCCCAAACTGTGAAACATCAAAAGATATTTTATCAAAAATGCTAAATCATTTTGACCAAGAATGTTCTAAACTTTGCAACTTTATAGTTCATCACCAATCATGCAAAGTGTATAGTTATTACAAACAAGGGCTATGCGTGCAAACTGTATGTTTTTCAATCAATGGAGACCAATACATAACAGGAAGAAACAAATGCGTGCATCCTATACTAAATCAAACACACATGATTTAGACATCATTCTTAGACTAAGAACATGACTTCCATCCTGCACCAGTCAATTCATCTTTAAGTTCTCCATCTGTCAGTACTCATTTAAAACACAGTAATCATATACATGTACATTTGTTGACACAAGCGAATGCCCTGAGTCTCACAGAATACCCATGTTTGCTTAGAACTTAAGATAGCCATTTGCTTCAAATCCTTGATGCAGCTTTATTCTTACTGAAGCAAAGATAAAATCAATAAAAAAAAAAAAATTAAAACAAAAATTCTCAGTCAAATACATGCAGCTCAACGCTTTACCAAACAGCTTGTAGTGAAAGGTCAAATCAGTGTAAATGAATGGCACATGACAGGGAAAGAATAAAAAGATTCACATTCAGCCTGTCTTTCTTTTTTAGATTTGATCAATAAATGTGATAGCCAAAGTCATAAAAATTGTTTTGCAAGCGCCATATAATCTCATATACAAAGATTTGCTGCAGAAGCATTGTACAATTTATTTCACCTTGGCAGAGACTAGTCTTTTGAAATGAAACTGTTCACAAGTGCACTTTTTTTTTTAAAGAATAGAATGTATACTAATAATATTTTTCAAAGAGTGGGAAAGGCTGCAATTTTTTGCTTGCATTTCCTGGACAAACTATCAAGTGATTATCAAAAGATATATGTATAATATTCTTAGGATAAATTTGTCAATGATATCTCATGAAAAAAGACAACACTTTCAGCAGCCTTAAGTAATAAACTGGAGCAAACGGGTCTCTTCGGTGACAGCAATATCTGCAAAGTCCTAAGTAAGCATATGTATTTCCACAAAGTCCTAAGAAAAATGAATTAACCATTAATTACATGTATGTATCCAGCAATCATATCATAAATGTATGCTTTCTCTTTTCTCCATGAAAGAGTATTACGTTATAGCAGTACTTCATATTCAATGACAAATTTCAAAATGCCTTTGCTGTTATTTCACTAGAAAAAAAAAATTATCTGGTTCGTGCCAGTATTAATTATCACATATAGCACACACGAAAACTGAAGAAAACTTTTTTTTTTTTCATACTCAGGATAATTTTATTTTACAAACTAGTTCAATGAAACTTCCTGCATGAATTTGTTGATATATTGGTTGGGGAAGTAGGCTGTTTGCTTATTTTTCCTTTTCTAAATCACTTGGGATGTGACTGTAAACATGTAGGCCTATAACCTTTTTCTCCGAGCTAAATACTGTACCTTTTTGTTCCACATTCTCATAAATATCTTATAACTGCCCTAGATAAAACAATTTATGTTCTGGCACCATTATTATTTCAATGTGGTAAGTGTGTAAAAGCACTAACCCATATCGATACATTCAAGAACACACACATTGTATTATTACGCAGTGGATCCACTGACTTACAAGAAATATTTGACGGAAAAAAAAAAAAAATTTTTTTGTTTGCATTTTCATGACAAATTAACAGGTCACTATCATAAGATATCTACGCTGTCTCATGAAAATCCTTGATTCAGGGTTAATCTGTCAATGACATATGAGCACAGTTAGATGCCTAAAAGGTATGTTGGAACAACATGGTCTTTCTGGTGACAGCAGGCTGCTGAAAATTAATTTTTCTGACACACGTATGCAAATGTTGCATTTATGACTCCACCCAAGTAATCTCTTATTTAGTTGTTAAAAGGTAAGATTTTTCATATTAACACTAAAGCTCCCAAAGTCTGATAAAGCCAGCTGTCCATACATAAATTTATTTTCACCAAAAAAAAAGTCAAAATGGACAACCTCTTTCTGGGTTTATTGATCGCATGGCTCTACCATTATTTGCTTTAGTTTTAACCAATTACAAACCATCTACTTCATCCTCCAAGCCTAAAAGAAAGCTATTTTTTTTTTTTAAAATCATTATTTCAGGCATTACATACCAATAAATAAAACTAGGAAATTAGAAATACTTGCGTGCAATCATATGCAAGTACATTTGTATCTCAAACAACTGATTTTAAGTTGTAACTGTGAGAAAACTAAAGGAACCATGATCTCTAAATTTCTGTAAGGCATGACTGAAATATCAGCACAAGATATCACAACAGTAAGCCCATTTCATTAGTGTCAGTTGCAACATATTACGAACAAAAGAAAGGCATTCACCCATACAAGATAAAGTTTCTTCCCAGTCAAATACAAGGCACTGATATCATTTGACAGGACAATGCCTTGAAACAGGCAAATCTTGCTGCCATAATGCTACAGCAGTAACATGACTAATATACAGAGCAAAGCCATTTAGAAAAAAAAAAAAAAAAGAAAGTATGTCCATGTGTTCTATTTCTTAGGTCTGTTTTCCTGCTGTGAGACTAAAAATATAAAGTATGTAAACATGACGATGAAGTGATATTCTTTTATATAATTATACATACCCAGAATTAAAAAATCCTTTCTTCCTGCCCATCTTCTTTGATATCTTACAGAAAAAAAAATAAGGAAAGTAGCTTTTCTATGACAATTTCTACTCCCTCTATCTAAGACAGTCCTAAAAAAAAAAAAATGCACACATCAAGGCAGGCTTTCAAAAGTGCAAAATTCTCATGAGATTGAATTACCCCATTTTTCATGCAACCCTCATGAAAACTCTTTTGCAACATCCTATGACACAGGGAACAACAATTTCATTGAGAAAGATTTTTACTGTTTGATTCTCCTTACATCGAAAAAATTTACAGATACTTTTGAAATCACAACACTGCATTCTGGCCACAGTGAACATCATCTAACTTTTATTTGCATGAAAGTTGCAGTGTGAAGGGCGCTCATTTTCCTTTACAATCCTCAGTCCACCTAGTTTCATTTTACAATTTAGTTTATGATGGATATGAAATGTAACTTTTTCTAGTCATCTCTTCTAATCAAACAAATTAAAATGTAATTTAAAATAAACCTATTCTGGCAAATACTGGTAGATGAGTTTTTAATGTAATTATGGCCACACCTGTACAAACTATTGAAAAGGAAGAAATGCTGTATGCACAAAAAAAAAAAAAAAAACCCTTTAAATTGTCAAGACTATTGAGATAAATATTAATACATGTATATCAGTATAGTGATGCAGTTGGGAGAAAAAAAAAAAAAAAAGCAAAAAAAAAACAAAAAAAAGACAAAATAGCCCCAAATCAAGGAGAAATGGATAAAATCTTGAGAATGTGTACACTCACAAGTGCTGCCATTTATGTGCGCAAGAACAGAAGTTGATTATAATTTTATTGAGTAATCTGTTCTATTACATACCATAACAGGAGCTGGTAGACCACATGAGACAAGAAATCCAAATGGCAAACATGAATAGCTCTGGCATGGATCTAACAAGTGAGTTTCAAAATAGCAGCATTTTCTCCAGTACATTTACTTTCTACGAGAAACATCCACTTTTCATACTGTCAGTGGTTACTCCTATGGTGCCCAAACCAGGTATAAATATAGTTTAGCTCAATGAAGCATACCATTCTTTAGAGGTTACTTTGTCCATAATAATAATAATAATAATAGGCATGCATACAGCATCTTTCACAGAGTAACTATATGAATCAAGTGATCCATCTGGTGGGAGCTTCTTTGTCACACCAGGCTGTAATGGCACTGCTAACTGTATTACTACATGTTACAAATAAGCCCACGAGGGTGGAAAAGTGATGGAAGCTAGGAATAAAAGTCAGGCAATAGTAAAAGGAAAGAAGGTATGACTTGTGACTCAGTTTATGGATTCTATGAAAGGATCTGTTTCACTACACCTACACTTCTTTCTAAAAACAGGTAAATTGCCTCTGTTAAAATGCAATCACATTTCTTATAGCTATTGAGTACATATAATACTGATGCAACAAGAACCAATGTCTCCTGAAGGAAGGCTGAAAAAAAAAAAAAAAATGCATGGCATTTGAAACACAAGACCTGGCATAAGATCACTTATTTTCAGATTGCCACCATTCTGCCTGTGTGCTGTACTGCTGCACATGATGAATTCCATATAGTGAGTAAATACATATTCTCTGTTAAGAAAAAATGTAACAGTTGGCGATTTAAGGGTGAGCATATATCATACATGATGCTGATACATGTATTTCACAAAGATCTCATACTTTACAAATCAAGATTCCCACGACTTCATACTTTCAAAGTTGACAATTTGAAATTACAAGGAAATAAACAAATGAATAAGACACAGGAAAAAACATCAAATTATCATGAAACAAAAACAAAACTTAATCAGCATGTTGAATGATGCAATAGTTAGAATATCCATACATTGATTCTCTGTCTGTTGATTCCGTTCCAGCTGTGAAATAGTTTTAACTGAAAATGCTAATTTTACAGAAGGAGGACGGGAGAGCAGGTCCTGAAATTGGAGGATTTAGGGTCAAAATATAAAAACTAAGTTTATGTTGTTTTTAGATATTTTGACCATATTAGAATAATAACCCTAGAACCAGAAACATCTCCTCTATACAACAACAAAATGCACCACTATGTGATTGTATTAACACGTTATAAAAAAAAATTCATTTGAGGTTCTATCAAAGTGCGTGTTATTTTCACTCTTTTTGTCTATGCTTTAAAAAAAAAAAAAAATTTTGGACTACAAATTTTGAATATATGTTAATTGTTATCCATAGCATGTATTTCAATAATATATGTCCGCTATTCATTTTATTCACTTTATAAAAAAAAAAAAAAAAAACACTCATATTTCAAAAATTTTTAACTGAAGCTATATGCTAAAAAAAATACACACCATTTTTTCCTATGGTGTATTACATTCATGTAAAGAATTTGAAACGTCCATTAAATATTGCAGGAGTCTTAGAATTTAAAAAAAAGGCCATTTTCAACAGACAAAATCCATTAAGGCGACGATGCTATGGCCACCAGACACAAAACATACAAATTTGCCACACTTTACCTCTATTATTCAAATTGGAGGCAAAATGTGGCACAATTATTAATGCATTGGTAAATGAAACCGAATTTGAAGCTCCTCCTCCTCTGCCATATTGTATTTAAATTTTCTAATACATGCACACACTTTTGATCCCAGAATCAAGCAACCTGGAAGCAGCTGAAATTGTGGATCCTTATCAAAAGGATGTTACAACTAGCAGTCATGAAAATGCTTATTTTACTCCTGAAAAGTTCAAATACATTGTTTGCCATAACTTTTTCTTATTAAATAAAGCTTAATGAAGGTGATATGAAATAGCAGAAATACACTCAATATCAGAACACACACACACAAAAAAAAAGGAACAAAAGAAAACATAGTTTAGTTGACACTATATAACAAGAGGAGAAAATTAATCTTAATGACTTAATAAGAGGATAGCGTGATTCTGATCCACTACAATTATATAAACTATGACAGTCCTGTAAGAACAGAGGACATGCTGTCTGAGTGGAGGGTATGACAATATCAACATTTAACTCTCAGTTTCAACCATTTCAAAATGGCACTTCCCTGCAATATATATATCTATCTATATATTTTTTTTTTTTTTTCACTATTTCTCTTATGTGCTCTCAGATTGGGTGAAATATACATGCCACAATATGAAGCTTAAATTCAATTTGTCTTTACAAGAGTAAAAAAAAACAAAAGATGATAAAAGTAACACTGAAATAAAACATCAATAAACTATATTCAGAGAAATGAAATGCATGTATGGTACCTCAAAATAATGACAGAAGCTTAAAAATTAATGCAGTGTTCAATACCAGTGCCTTGTGTGAAATTATAAGCAAGATAACAATTCACTAGTGTCTAGAGGCAAGTTTTCCTTGTAATCTGAGATGAAAGTTCATGAAGTCATATCAGAATAATGACAGTGACACATTAGAGAAGAAAATACATTGGTTGGTTTGTAAATATTTCAGTTTTGAAATATGAATTGCAACTGATGTCTCCCCATTATGTGGTGAAATGAAGGTTTTGATACATAATTCTCATAAATAATAAGAAAAAGATTAACAGTCCTACTGTACCGTGGCAAGGATGGCCCAAGGTTTTCAGAGGCAATATCGGGACTAGGTATTTTTGGTCAAAATGTGCTCCACACACTCTTGAGACATCTATTTTCTCCATAAAATTGTTAATGACTACAGCTGAATATATGCCCAAAGCCCTTTCTCACCATACAAATCAAGTCGCCTTTTCAAAAACTTGGCATGAGAACTCCAAGTTCCTATGAGCTGAATATGCAGCTTAATGACTCAGTATCCTTTTACTTGTTTGATAATGAAATTTAGAGAAATCCCATCCATACTCCGCTATCTGAGTACAAACATGCAAATCCCAACTATTCATTTAACCACCTTCACTTTATGTATAATTTATGGTGTTGTTTCCGATGTCAAGTGAAATTGTTTTCAGATATCTATTAAAAAAAAAATGTGAAACCAGAAAGAGTCAAAACATGATCTATGCTCAGACAAACACACTAGGATTGCATGGTAATTTTTATGATGAAATAATTTCATACACAAGATAAACCTTTATTAATTCTACTGCAACTCAGGAGTCATTAGAGTAAACCATTAACACTGAGTCTTAGTTTATTAAAGATATCTGCAAACCAGTTAATATTTCATCACAACATGTGACTTAGACTAAATGTGCTACTAAGTATCAATAACCAGTCTGTGAAGGTGAGCAAAATGACAATTTCTATGTATATAAAACATAAATTAACGGGAACAGATATTGATCAAAACAATTATAGTGCTCTAATATGATGCACATTTTAAATACAATTATTTCTTAAAGAATGGGGTGACCATTGTCACAAAGAGGAATGAGTAGTATAATTTCTTACAGACATGTTATTAATGAAATATAAATATGATAAATGTCACAAGGCTAACAAAAAGCTACACAATATATGGTTGCTCTTCTTTGCCTGTCTGGCTTCATATACTCTCAAATCATTACCAAACATTTACTTGTCGTATTATACTGTGTTGGGCAATCAAAATCTGAACAACTGGGATCTGAAAAAAGGGAATTTAATGAGGTAATTTCTCAGGTGTGATAGGAACGGGGGAATCCCATCTCTCATGCAGAACACCAGGCTTGAGGTGAGTGATAACTACATGTACCGCTTGCAGTTTCTCATTCTTCGGTGGGATATGTAATGTCTTGTAAGTCACTTGATCACCCTCCTTAGGTACCCATTCACCATCAATGCTGCGAAGTTAAAAAAAAAAAAAATTATTTGTAGAAGTGGTTAAATTTGAGTTCACCAATATGCTGTTTCCAAGAAATCCCCTCAGCCATGGGTAAAAATGTCTCTAATCAGTACCATTAAAAACTATCTTAAAAGTTAATGACAATTTCAAATTGCAGATCTATAATGGTCCACTGTAGTTCTCATTTTATGGCAGCTCTCACTTCATAATATTTTTGCTTAATAAATAAATGAATATCTTACAATGACCGACATGATGAACTCATAATATGGTTTTTGTACTATTTTGTTGGCCCTTATAAGACTGAAAACTAAGGTTTCCCACTGATGACAATCAAAATCAGGCACTAGCCCTTACATGTGTTTGTTTTTGCCTAAAACAAGAAAAAATGGGACTCTCTTCCAAGTTCTGCCTTTTCTGAATATACAAATAGTATTTGAGAGCAGAATATCATTCTACAGATAACAGCATTTTGCATACAAGGTCCTGGCTCTCTCTGATTGCTATGTGCAGTGGTACATCAATATTCAAAGGATATAGGCAAAGAGTGCACAGAATACTTGATTATAATATCAGATAAGATGAGATAAACTTTGTTTGTCGTCAAAAGGAAATTCCATTCACAGCTGATGAGACACAATAATATTTATGTAGGATACATTCATACTTCCATACAGACGAAAATGTGCATAGCAACAGAACAAGGCAGATGCAAGAAATGCTGCCTCTGCCTCAACTTGAAAAGCATACCACTGATACACAGTCTTCCTGAAGTATGTTGAGCTTTTATATACAGATTTCCTGATATAAGGCATCAATGTAATCATGAATTCCCCAGACAAACTGGATCACTTTCTTGATACATTTATTTATTTCTCCTTTTGTCAAAATTCCATATAATTTTTTTTTCCACCCAAGCTGAAATACAAAAGCTAATAAAACCCATTTTCAGCTCGCGCAGGTCATGCCCAGTGGGGCTGTTCTGTTTACTGCGGAGACCCACAGTTGCAGGTTTGCAAGGCCCATAAAAGGAAAAGTCATGTGATGTACGCTAAAAATGGACTGACCCTCACTTGGAATTCTTTACAAATTGTTAGCAGTGCCAGTTAGACAATAGAATGCGTACTATGGTGGTAGACATGATTTTAACAATGCAGAGGCATGACAAGAAAATGAATAATCCTCTCCCGTGTTCAAGGACCGATCACAAAGAGTTGTGGTCGAGTTTTTTGCGGAAAGGGGATGACTGCTTTTGCAACAGAGAAGTATGGCAAAGATGGCCTTCGGTGGCAATGTGCCTAGTGTAGATGTCAGGCGAGCAAATGGGTGCCTTCACTTGTTTTGGATGCCAAAAGTTGTAACATTCTGTATAGTGGATTTATAAAACATATTGATCACAGTGTCTCATTGAAATAGTTTGAATTTTCTAATAATATATGAGCTATATCTATGATCAGACTAGCCTAAACCAAACTTGATTTTCAAAAGTTTCAAATTTGCCAAAGTGTGCATAAATACTTTATAAGAAAGAGGGAAGTTTTTCATAACTTTTTCAACAAAAATTACATGTTTGATGATCAGAGGTGTGAGGTGAGGTATGGCTGTCTTGGAACATTTAAATGGCGATAGACCCTCGTGATTTATTGGAAAATATAGGAAGAACTTGGCTTTTCATCCACTGCTTTCTATGGAATATTACATGAAACTTAATGCTAAGGAGCTGTGTGGTGTTGAGTGAGGATCAGAAAAGGGCTATGGTTGAGTTTTGTCAAAACATGCTTAGAGAAGATAATGGAGGCCGGTCCAAGTTCATGTATAAAGCCATGACTGAAGATGAGAAGTGGATGTACAATTAGAACCCTGAAAGCAAGTGGCAAAGTATGTTTTGGGTAGGTGCTGGAGGTGCTCAACCTGTGAAATTTAAATGATCTCAGAGCACTAACAAAATGATGGTGGCATTTTTTGAGAGGGAAATGTGGCCATATTATACCAATTCCTGTAGAGAACAAAGGACTGTTACTGTCCTAAGGTATATCAATTATTGTTTACAAAAATGCCCTCTATGAGTGAGCATAAAAGCATGACGGGCACTTGAGGGCATGAGATAATTACCCCCAGGAGGCTGAAAGGCTTACAAAGCCCATAACTTGAGGGCTTAAGCTGCACCATGACAACACAAGTACAGTCGGAACCATTTATAACAGGACCGCTTATAACAGGAAATCGCTTATAACAGGAGCATCGCCAATCCCC
>JBCAUA010800876.1:0-14719 GCA_038406235.1 Peronia verruculata
ATCTATCTATCTATCTATCTATCTATCTATCTATCTATCTATCTATCTATCTATCTATCTATCTATCTATCTTCTGATCAGTCTGTCTTGTCACCCACCAGTCTATTCAATATCCTATCTCACAGCCTGGTACACGCCTATCTATCTTGTTTTTTTGAAACATTTCGCAAACTTTCTTTGGTATGAAAATCGTGAACCTACAGAGGACGATGTTTGAGTTGAAACATTTACATCCGTCTTACAAACGTTATGTAGCATTTAGGACGTTGCAGCACCGGCAGTTTGGTTCTCTCTGCAGAGTCTGTCTGGCACTAGGGAAAACAGATATTGATTTTGTCTGCGTGGAGAAAACACAAGGTCATGGTTTCCCTGGAAGTGAGCGGTTCCATCCAGCGGTTTGAGGAGTTGGCTTTCAGATTGCTAGGTTAACCCAGCGCTGAGCAGGACAGCAGAGAATGTGCTCATCTGTAAGGAGGTAAATAACATCTGCCGTCAACGAGCGTTTGCCCCACACGATGCACAATGCAAATGTTCATCACAGGCAAGTTTTTTATTTCCCTTCCTCTATATATGAAATTGGCATCTGTAGAAACAAAATTAGACCAAATTTGGCTACAGAGCGGCAGTGAAACAGGTGAACAAACGTGAACACTTAAATAAGTCCATCTTTATTGAAGCTTAAATAGATAAAAAGATTGAGAGAGAAAGCCTGTTAGATTGACAGACTGACTAACTGACTACGTGACTGACCGACTACTCATTCATCAATTCAGTAGTTACACTCACTCACTCACTCACTCACTCACTCACTCACTCACTCACTCACTCACTCACTCACTCACTCACTCACTCACTCAGATGAACCGTTATCCATACAAACGGAACATAGCCAACAGTTGATGATGATGATAATAATAATCACGATGATATCCAAAGTCCTAAGACAGCCTCTGATAACCTTCCTCATTTAAAAAATCTGGCCGTTCCGTTGTCCTTCTGTATTTTGGCTTTTCATTGGTTCCACGCACTGTGTCCTAGTCATATGACCAATCCCACAAGACTTGCTGGCTCTTGCACTGTACATCTCATAGCTGAGGCCTCGAGAGACAGAAAAAAGCAACAGGAGAAGAAAATTGAGCATTTGCGTGAGGGCCCGTATGCTAAAATGTATGAGCTTCGCTCTGGGCTCCATAATGAAGCAGTGTAGAGTTGGAAATGTCGACCAAAAGAAAAAAAAAATCTGCATTGCTAAACCATTTAGATTATTAAATATTCGATGAAAGAGATACGAGATCTGTGCAGAAACACACCCGTTCTGAATCTCACTTTAGCTACTGGTAGCTGATCGACGGACAAGCAGACAGACAGAGAGACAGACAGAGTACGGGCTGGCAGGCAGGCAGGCAGGCAGCTGAAAGACGGACAAACAGACCAGTTGATCAAGCAGACTGGTTGATTGACAGACAGACAGACAGACAGACAGACAGACAGACAGGCAAGCAGGCAGGTAATTAGATAGACAGATATGCAAACACTAGATGAAAAGTAGATAATAGTGGTAGCAAAAAATGGAGCATATAAGAAAATTAATATCGTTTTTCCCTTCTCCCCCCCCCCCTCCCCTCCTCCCCCCTCAGGTAAAAAGCGCGGACATTAACTCCATGTTTCCAATTGCCTTGGTACACACTGGTATTACTCTGACGGTACAAGATAAGTTAAGATAAAAATTTATTTGTCCTCAAATAGAAGTCCCATTTGTCATTGATGAAACACTATGTACGTTCAAGATATAGTCACAAGCATGCATATGGACAAAATTATTACGAATAGCATCAGATTAAGGCAGACTCAAGAAATGGTGTAGCAACTTGATGCATGTATCAGTGATGGCAAAAATGAATTTTTGTACTCCTCGTGGTTAGCTTATAACTGTTATAAACGCTATTTTTTTTTTTTTTTACATGTTTCATTTGATTATGACAGGTTATAACATGAATGCAGAGAACCTTTTCGAATCATTTTAAAATCTACAGGCTTCCCGATATAAGACGCCTTGAACAATTTTGTTACTTTCTTGATACATCTATTTGTCCGTCCTTTTCTCGTGCACATATACTCCACGTCCAAGTTGTAAGACAAAGAGTTAATATTCTGTGTGGTCGATTTATAATAAACAGGGTCGACCATCAGTAGGTTATAATTTATTTATTAGTGTCGTGCTTTGGGTAAAAATTAGCCATAACGCATTCTTCTAAGCCAGTTCCAACCCATTTTGAACATTTACATGATTTAACTTTCTAAATGTAAACAATAAATGTTAAATTAATTCTATTATGAGTATGAAATGTATCTGTAATAAAATGTTTTAAAACGTGTTGTGCTTACCTACAAAATGTTGGTATACTTTTGTCTCCCCCGCCCCCCCCCCCCAATTCCCACCTGTATATTGATTGAAATACTGTTTAGTTTAGTTTTTCCAATACAACACACACGTTTATTAACATTTGACAAGCTGTGGGATAACTATCCACATTATGAGAAGTATTTACAAGGCAGCCCACCACTCTTAGATAATTAGTAATCATGCGAGGAGCGCGGCATGACCTGTATTACTGTACATTTCTCTAAATACAAGAAAAGAACCCAGGACTTTCGTGGGAGATTTTTTTAAAAATATAGTACCTGGCTATTTTGACCACCTGCTAGCAATAACATGTCCTTGAATGCTAAATACAAAAACAAACAAACAAACAAACAAACAAACAAACTGACATCTTTGAGTACATCCGCCCCTTGACATTTCTACAACCAAACCTTAAAGTATTCTATAGAAACATGTGTGAATTATCAGGATTTCTATAATGACATTAAAACAGAACGTGTCAGAGAAAACAAATAATGTTTAAAGTATCGATATATGTAAATAAATGTATAACTGCATTGTGTGAATGGGCATGTTTTTTGGCACCTTGACAATTCTAATGTGAATCTACATTGGACTGTATCCCAAATCGGTGCTCCTGTCCTCAACTCGGTCTCGTCCTTATATATCCTATCCTTGACACTCTACATGCCACACCTTCTCTGCACCTTTTCTTTCTTCCACCCCTGTCTCTCTCTCTCTCTCTCTCTTCTACACATTCTTTCAATTCATAGAGACTGGGCACTACTCATAGAAAATATGATTATCTCGGTTTTAGGTGCGTGTCTACTTTGTTGAGAAGACATTTTTGGAAGAAAATCTGGAATCTGGAAATTTTACCCTGATACTGGCAGCACCGCCCACCCTCCATCCGAGTTTAAACTGCTAAGGATTCTGGGCACACGGGGATAGGGAAATGTATCCACCCTTATCCGAGAAGGCTAGACGTTGGGCTTCCTTAAAAAAAAAAAAAGCAAGTCGGTCTTGTTTTCGCCAAAGGCGTAAACCATTCTTCTAAGCCAATCAAAAACCATTTTGAACTTTTACAAGATTTATCTTTATAAATGTAAATAAAGTGTACAAGAAATGAAGAGAGAATTCTCTTGCCAAAGCGCTTCACTGCTGGATTATATGTCACATGCAAAATTTCGGCGTTCTACGCCCTCGTCAGGCTCTTGACTGATGTTTGTTGTTCAAAAGAAATATAAACCCTGTAAATAAAGTGTTAATTTATTTATAATTAAGAAAATTAATTGTGATACAATGTTTTTAATATGCGTAAAATGCTCATCTACAAAATGTTAGTATACTTTTGCACCCCCCCCCTCCGCCCCCCACTCCACCTGTATTTTGATCGAAGTGTTGTTCTCTTAGCCCTCCCCAACACCACGGCGACTCTCCCCAGCTCCTGTTCCACTCAAATCTTTCAGCATCACATTCACGGAGATATCACAAGTTCATACCGGTACCATTCCACACGCCTGTCGCAAACAGACCAGCTGTACTCTTTGTAGCGCCCTGTCTCTGAGATGTCTCACAGGTGTCTCACTGTCTCTTCTTTTGTGTTTCCGAAACCAGCCACTCATTGCCGGTTAACCACAGAAATATAAGAAGACCCATATATTTCGAGTATTTTACATGTAATTTTATATAATATGGGAAGAAATTATTCACCTCATATCACTCACATTTCGGCATAGCCTGCCATTTCTTGAGCGTGATGATAAAGCATTATATAAACTGAGGCACTCCTGCAGTTTTGATGACATCCTTAGGATTAATATCCGCTTAAAAACAGTACAGCTACTATAATCTATCTGGCCATTGAGCAGGATTTGCAATACTTAAGATTGCAAGGATTTATTAATTTTACATCTCCTAGGTTCCGCTTTACTGTGATCCAGTCTTTGAAAGATTAACTCTAGAGGTGTCGAAAGGCAGATTCGTTCGGATAGTGGGTCTTTATATTCTCTATTAATCAATTAAGTAAGTTTGAATCATTCCTCAGCTGCTATAAAGGGGCTCAAACGGGAGCCTAAAATATCAGCTCCCAAAACCTTACAACCGTTTCATCCATGCCTTGCATTGACTCCAGCCATGTCTACTTATTCGTGTAGGGTTAAACACTCACGAGAACAGATCCATAATTCTGAGGACTAAACACAGAGCGGTGAGGCCCTCAGAATTATGGCGTGTGAATTTGGTGACCGATTTTTGGCTTGGGCACTGTAGGATTTTAGCACATCTGTCCATTGATAGGCGATTAGAGTTTTATAGCAATCGCACAGCTGGGTGGTCGATATTGCAATACTGATGGAGGGAGGGGAGAGGGGGTGGCTATACAGAGTCAACAGAATATTTGTGTAGACTTGGGAAGGCCACAGTTTTTGCGCAGTTAATGTTAAATTATTACGCATGAATAAAGCGTTTCCAGCTAAGTTAAATGATGCAGAGATAAAACAGTGAGAGAGAGAGAGAGAGAGAGAGAGAAAGAGGGGGAGGGAGAGAGAGAGAGAGAGAGAGAGAGGGGGGGGGGAGAGAAAGAGAGAAAATGAAGCAAAAAGAAAGAAAGGCAGAAAGGGAAAGGTGGAGGTAAAGATAGGAGAAATTGAGAGAGAGAGAGAGAGAGAGAGAGAGAGAAAGAGAGAGAGAGAGAGAGCACAAAAGGAAGGAAGGAAAAACGCAAGGAGGGGCTAAAGTTTTGTAGAATCAAATCGATTTTAAGCCACCCATTACCTATGATCTCTGCCCTCAAAACTCAAGTGAGTCCTTAAGGTATAATACAGAAATATCTAATGAGTGCCTTGAACATACATCATTCTATCTTTACAATGGAGCCCTCCAGTGTAATATACAGGTAGGGAAGCCTTCTAGTGGCATTTACATTGCAGCCTTCGGATATCACACACAGTGAAGATTTCTAGTGTCAAATACAGAGATCCACAAATAATAATGGAGGCCTCCAGTTTCAGGTACGATGACACCATCTAATATTTTTTTTTATATACAAGCAACTGCCACGTCAGTCGAGGTGACTCACACTGCCTCATCGAGTGTCCACAGCGCGAGTGCGACACCTCCATGTATGTGTGTTTGTGTGTATGTGTGCGTGGTCTATGTGTGTGTGTGTGTGCGTATTCCATTTATGTCCTTTTACATGTTTATAGGTTACTATTCATGTCATTTTCTCACTTTCTCTCCCTCTTTTCTTCTGAAATGTATCATTTATGTCCTTTTTTCTGTCTGTCTCTGTCTTCATGTCTGTCTGTTTGTCTATCTGTACGTTTGTCTGGTTGACTTTTTCCTCAGTCTTTTCTATCTGGTATCCTCATTTTGCTCTCATTCTCTCATACATAGACTTTGACACAGACACACACAGAAGCAAACGCATTGGGTGACACATACCTCCAACACGACAGTTATGCCGTCCAGGTCTCACACACATATGTATATATATATATACACACGCAAAAGTTGTTTTATGTAGTTATGTTCTGTTATTATTATCATTCTTTTTACATCACTTTTTTGTTATATCATTATTTGTACTTTGATCTGGACACACCTCAAAAGCTGAATTATACAGACCCGTTATAAGTCCTCACTTTGTGAATAGCTGTTATACTGCCATTGTGTGGACCTTGGTGGGGGAAAATATTGAAAAAAAAGAAAGAAAGAAAGAAAGAAAGAGAGAAAGAAAGAAAGAAAGAAAAAAGAAAGAAAGAAAGAAAGAAAGAAAGAATATCGTTGTGAAATTTATGATGAACTTTACACGGGGTATTTCGAAATCGGTAGTCACAGAATAAACCGGCTGTACCCTCACCGATCTGTATTATCTTTTGTCTAGATCTTTTTTTATCTATACACATAATGGCAACTTACTGCAGCTATGTGGCCATGTGACACACCCCAGTTGTTCTTCTCTGAAGAACACATATACACACATAAACACACTATCCAACATATACCTACTCACACTCTCTCTCTTTTTCCCTCTCTCTCTGTGTCTGTCTCTCTCTCTGTGGACACACACTCGTACCTCTCTGTCCATGAACATGACACGCAACCTGTTTGAAGGCTACATCTGGCATCATATTGCATTCTGTCAATATGTAAAATCTCAGTCATCAACATCTGCCTTGAAAATAGAACAAAAAAATCGATATTAAAGGGTAGCAAACATACGTGGATACAACGTGCTGTGAGTATTAAATTACACAGGACTTCTGATTTCGTTTCTCTTCCATAGAACTCCTCCATGAATAATTTTCTTTCCCTTTTTTCTGATTCATCAATTCATCTCTCATGGTGAGGAAGAGGACCCTCCCCTTATCTCATGCTTCTACATGTACATCCTTGATGCCTAACGTTAATTATCCCTGCCTCCTTTTTGTCCGCTCCCTTCTCAGCAGTATCCCTCGCCATTTTCCAGCCCCACGTATCGGTTCCATGCAGTTAGCCTAATGAAAGTAGAAGATCTACCATGCCAGCGGCAGGAGCTGCCAATGAAGGAGGTAAAAAAAAAGAAAGGCGAGACTTTAATCCATATTATTATACTACTGAGAGAGAGAGAGAGAGAGAGAGAGAGAGAGAGAGAGCGAGAGGGAGAGAGAGAGAGGGGGGGAGAGAGAAAGAGAGGGAGAGAGGGAGAGAGAGAGAAAGAGTGAGAGAGAGAGTTGAGTGGCTTATTCAGCAAAGGCCTGTACCATTCATCACTTTCATTGCTGCTAATTATCTGCTCCCTAATAAATCGATTAATCTTTACCTAATGATTTATGTACAGCTGGTCGCTTCGGGAAAAAGAAGAAGAAGAAGAAGAAAACAAAAACAAAAACAAAAACAAAAACAACAAAAAACATACTACGGAAAAAAGGAAAAGAAAGGTAAGGGAGATAAAAGATGCAAGGAAAAAAAATTAAAAGAAAAGAACGCGAAAAAGACATTGCCTGAAGTGACTGTCTGGTAAAGATTGCTATGTGCATCTTAAATCAATTAATCTTTACCTATGATTTATGCACTGCTGACATCCTCGAAAAAAAGGGAGGGGGAGGGGCGAGGAATAAGGGCAGAGGAAGGAAGAGGGAGAGAATAAAGGACTGAAAAAAAAAAAATGACAGAAAAAAAAAAAAAAGAGAGAGGTGAATGCATAATAATAGATTTTAAAAAAGAAATACCCCTTCGCAGATTGAGGGTTGTAAATCAGGCCCCTGAAATTACGATGATGTTAATGTCTTGCTGAATATTCACATTTCTGGCTAATTCGCCATGACGTATAGTTGTTATGCACAGTAATGATCGCCATGAAACAAAAGGAAAGGACAGGACGTTTTTCATCGAAAATATCCGTATGAAAAATATAAGGGGGGGGGGGCAGCCTTAACAAAAACAGAATTCATACAGTAATGAATGCGACAGCCTATGCTCCAGTCTGATGTAGTTATGAGTTTTTTTTCATTAAATCGTTAACTCAGAACACGTCGGCTATCTTAATTGAGAAAATAATTTTAGAGCACAAACTTGTAATTCACACGAATATTCCAATGTCGGCATTTTAATGATCCTGTAATAAGGATTATTATAGAAAAATCAAGTCTTCCTTAAGATTGACTATCAGTTTGCTTTTACTCTAAAATTGGCAGGGAAAACTACGAGGAAAACCAAAGGTTTCTGTAACAGTATATCGCCATGTCAAGAAATGACAACCCAAGTCTAGGCAGGATACAGATACCTGCTTAGGAGGCATATTATATAGGGGAAATGATTCCAGTGCAAAATCACCAATCTTTGAGCGCCCTAGCCTCTTGAAGCTGTTAGTGCTTAGAAAAACCCTGGACTTCAGAGATTTAAAAATCAATACGCACAAGAAATAACTACCATTGACAACCGTCACGGCACAGACAGAAGCAATATGATACATGAATGGTATGTATCAGAATCTGCGCCAATATTAGCGTGACTCTGGGACTTACGTTTTCTTTCCCGTAAATTAGAAATACTTCCACCAGACACCATCTATTCAATTCATCCCCCCCACGCGTATTGTAAACCCCGACTGTCTAATTCTTGGCTTTATGACATTTCTCTTGCTTGTGTTGGCTTGAGTCGCGTGATGATTGAGTCGTGTTATTCTCTCAAATTATGTGATTGTATGACGCACCACACACAGCGGAAGCCGAGGTTTCATAGGGCTTTTTGGCTGTATGCTTAAAGGTTCCATGAATATTAAAGCTCCCAAGTTTAAGGTTCACGAATGAACCCAGTGGATCTGCGTAAATACTCATCAGATTCGTGGGTTCTATTATGGGACTGTTTGACGAGTGGATTAAGTCTCAATAGACACTGTGGAATAAGAACAGCACACACACAAAAAAAGACACTTTTCATTCACTTAAATGAAAGTTACCATGCATTAAAAACAAATATTGGTAAAAGAAGAATTGAGACAATGGCCATAATGGAATAAAGTTTAGAAAAGTAAAAATGTAAATAAAAATGAATAAACACTCACTATAATAGAAATATAGAATAATAGGGGGGAAAATGATAAAAACAAAGTTAAAAACAAAAACAAAGACAAAAAACGTAGGGGGAAAAAAAACCCCACAAAGTTGAAAACAAAAAGAAAGGCGCGAAAAATACAGTTGAATAATGGTCATGACAAGATAGATAGTACAGCTAAGAACAGCAAAGAAAGACATGTTCTCAGCGTGATCCTGTCTTTTAAATGATTCTAACATAAAACATTACATGAAACATTCGTGATTTTCTTTAAGCCTTCTCTTACTCTTCAACATTAACTGAAGTGTCATGATAAAAGCAACATTTCAATCTTTTGATTTTCACATCCCACACGTAGGCCTAGTCGGTGTTCGCCATTACCGAGTGTGGCAATAATTCCACTCAAGCCTGTAATCTTGCTGTTCAAATACATAACAAAAATATCTGTCACCCCTCCACTCACAATCTCCCTCTGTCAGTTTTGTTGTCTGTGAGCAATGACCCGTAATTCCTCAGGCACACGCCAACATTCATATCTCTGCCCCATATCTTCACACCCACATTCACATCCTTGCCCCACATCAACACACCCACACACACATCCCTGTCCCACACCCACACAACCACATCCGCACCACTCACCCACACTCTCACACATCCACACACCCACATTGATATCCCTGACCCACACCCACACACCCACATCCACATGCCTGCCCCACACCACTCACCCACACACTCACACATCCACTCATCCACACTGATATCCCTGACCCACACCCACATGCCCACATCCACATGCCTGCCCCAAATCACTCACCCACACACCCATACATCCACACACCCACATTGACATACTATCCTTGACCCACACCCATACACGCACATTCACATCCCTGCCCCACACCACTCACCCACACATGCGCTCACCCACAGGGCCACATTTACATTCCTGCCTCACAGCCACACACTCACACACACATCCCCGCCCCACACCCACACACCCACACACATCCCCGCCCCACATCCACACACCCACATTGCTGCCCCACATCACTCACCCACACATCCGCACACCCGCACGTCGGCATTTACATCCCTGTCCTTCACTCACATACCCACACACCCACATTTACATCCCTGTCCCAGCACCCACACACCCACTCACACACCATGTAGAAATCAACTCCGGAGCAGGCACTCAATGAAGCGTGAGTCCAATGTTGAGCAGCCCGCCCGTCTATCAGCCAGTCAGACTCTGCCCATGTCCATTGAACCCCAGCACTCACCTCGCTGCGTTTTCCAGTAAATTAATCTCTTCTGCTTGAACTAGAGCTCATCCCAATTGGTCCCGCCTGCATATCTTCAGCCTCATTGGAAAAACTGTTTGACTCCAAAATAATCCGGGATCATTGCACTCAAACGTTACTTTTCCTTTCTTTTCTTAATTTTTTTTTTCAATTGTTCCACCTTTTTCTTTCTGTTTCTCATTATTTCTTCTTTCTCACCATTTCTTTCTTTCTTTTCTTTCTTTCTTTCTTCTTTCTTTCTTTCTTTCTTTTCATTTTTTATCTCTTTGCCCTCTCTTCCACGTCTTTCTCTTTTTTTTTCCTCTCTCTTTTAGTTCCCCCCTCCACCCCCCCATTCCTTCTTATGTCCTTTATTCTCTTCTCTGTAAGTTCTTGTTACAAGGTTCCTTTTTTTTTTTGTCCTTACCTTGTATTGTCATGCTTTTCTCATCATGCTCTACCAATCCTGCCCTGCATCTTCTTTTTTTTTCCCCTGATTCTGACCTTTCTTTGTGGTTGTCTTCTTTCATCATCTTCTTTCTCCCTCTCTCTCTCTCTCTTCTTATCTCCTGTTTCCCTCTATTCACTGAGCGCCACTGTCTCCAATTATTATGTCGATCGTTATCTGAGATGACAGTTCTCTTCTTTTCACACATGAAACTGATAGATAAAACACGGCTCATCAGCATCCTGTCCATTTTTTTTTCTGGTTTGTTCTATCACCTAAAAAAAAAAAAAAATTCACGGGAGTTTGATCAATGTAATATATTTACCTGTTTCTTCCCCTCGCCCCCCCCCCTCTTTGTTTGGTCGTCCTCTCGGTATCCATGTACATTATTTATTGATAATAGTAACAACAACAACAACAACAACAACAACAAAAAAAACAGTCGCACTGGTTCCGTTGAAGGATTTGCTGAAACTCAAAACATGTCTGCTGAAATGTCACCATTTTAGTAATGATTGATAGTTATTGATATCCAAGAAATGACCTGTTATACTTGATTGATTACATGCCGCAGGTACTTGTTACCAGTTTTGTCTTTTATTTGAAATGCCAACAAAACATCAAAGTATAATGAGCTAGTCTGAGCAGTTCGGCCCCTTGACTCTAAACGTGGGTTAATTTATACTAACCATTAGAGCCCTAGCGCCCATTGTATTTTTGATTTCACACGCCTCCTATATAGTCACTATGACATTGACATATATTAATAATTTTCTGCCAAAGTTAGTTAGTACGGTGCCTGTTTCTTTGCTATTTTCCTGCTCAACTCGAAAGAAAAAAAAAGATGATTGAGGTTCTCATTTCCCCTTTCAGCCACCTTTAGACTGCTAAATGGAGAATGATTATCTCACAGGAGTTTGTCTAAGTACAGTCACATCTACTATCACCTTATTCTATCTCTCCATACTTGCCTATTTGGACCTCCTGCTCGGTACTCAACGTGTTCTTGTGTTGTGACACAATTAGGTGGCGTTTTGTTCTCTCGCTTTTATAGTTTAACTCGGAACAGTTTTTTTTTTCGAACGCACTGCACATTCAATGCCTCAATTATCAAGAATCAGCGATTTCCAGTTTGCATGATCTTTTGTCGCATTCATTTCATATCTCCGTGTCTTCTCCTTGTTTACGAATGTTTGCAATTTTCTATGCTTTTTCATCCAAATATCTTATCAGCGTTCTCGGAATTTAACTCTTAACGTCTGAAGAAGCAGTCTGCTTATTTAAATACTCCCTCACCATACTTTGCAAAATGGATTACTTTCCCAAGTAAGATACAACTGCAATTAAGTAAAATATTATTTGTATTATTGCCTTTTAAATGTAAATGTTTTTTCGATGTGAATAAAGGTTATTATTAGAAATACAGGCATTCCTCCTAATTTCCTCCTGCATTTTTACAGTTAAATACAGCCTAGTTACAAATCGGCGTGTCAATATGCCTGAAAAACTTGACCCCTTCACATACTTAGAAGTCACAGATCTCTTTTATTGGGAGCTAGAACTGGGCTATTTATGCAATATCCATGAATTATTCCAGAATATTCTCTTGTGGGCTAAGTACAGGAAAGAACAATTTATGACCACTGTGAATCAGAGCGATGTAGGCAAAGGAACCCATAGGTCAATCAGAAGTTCTCTCTGGTCTCATGTGTCCCTTCTCAAATCGGACACTTCCATTCAGAACTTGCGTTTTCTTTTCTTTCACCCAAGCTTTTCCTCTCGTTTTTTTTTTCCTTTCTTTTTTCCTATCCTTTTTCATTCATGCATTCTTGCTTTCTTCCTTTCATCACGTTTTTCTTTCTACTCTGACTTTTTCTGTTTCTCTATCTGTTCTATTTTTCTATTAATTTTGTGTTTCACTTTCTTTCCATCATTTTTATTTTCTTTTCGTTTTTTCTTTCTCTCTATTGCTAGCGCTTTCTTTTTCTTTTTTTTTTTTTCCTTTCATTATTTTTACGTCCTTTTCAAGTTATTTTTCTTCCCTACCCTCTAGTGCACTCCCTCTATCACTTTCTTTCTTTCTCTCACTTTTTTTTTCTTTCTATAAAGAAACAATGTTAACAATATGTTAACAATATTCAGCACCAGAAAAAAAAATTAAAAAATTTCGTCTTAAGAAATTGAACCCTCCCCCACTCCAAAACGCCCTGCTGGGAACATAAAACAGGCAAACATCACGATTTCATTAAATTCTGTTTAACCCGTCAATCCCAGTGTAACATATTGTGTTAAGAATCACTTCGAAAGATGGAGCGCTTAGGACATGCTGGGGTTAAGCACAAAAATATAACGTTAGAACACAGACTAGATTACAGAGCAAATGATCACGTATAAGGATTACAAACATTCGAAAATAGACTAATATAATATGTATTAGGAAGAAGTAGGTGATGGTTACCCTTCCAGAACCAAGAAATTGTTGTCAAGTATAAATCTAGATTCTATATTCATTCTCAACATCAGTAGTCACTCACGTGTTATTTTAGTTTATTTTCAATCACACTGAGCAGCTAAAGTCTTGAAATTTTTGTCTTAAAAATGTTTGGGGAAATCAATATTAAGTCCTTCCGGTAATCTAGAAGAAAAATCATTCTAATTGCAACACTGCGTTTTCGAAAGTTTCTCTTCCCCACTGTTTTCCAGGGAGAGTTTCCTCTTCATAATCTCCCCCCCCCCTCCTCGTCCTCCCCCGCTCCTCCCAGAATATGCCCCAATCCCGAACTGCCACAGCCCGACCGACAGCAACCAATCAGATCTGCATTGTAAATGAGGTCGTCACGCGATTGGTTCCTCGTGTGCAAAAAAAAATTGCTTCTGGACAATCGAACAGTTTTGAGTTTAGTTTCGTAGAAACTCCGGAAATAGAGAGCTCTTGTGCGACCTACTTATGGCCGCTGAACCGCTTTACTGTGCAGATTAATTCTGACCTTTGACACGACAAGAGAATTTCTGGTTTCCTGCGTGGGACATCACACAAGGACTTGTTGAATCTTAGAAGACAACAATGAAATGAAAGATTTCATCATTTAGTTCCTAAAGTAGAGAGACGTTTTCAAGTTTTTTTACTGGTCATTTCTGTCTTTCTTTTTTTTCCCTTTCTTTTTATTCTTTCTTTAGTTCTCTCCTTTTTTCTTTCTTTCTTTATGTCTTTCTTTACTTATATCTTTCTTTCTCTCCTCTTTTCTTTCTTTCTTTCATTCGCTCTCAAAGAAGATATGACTTGCGGCTAGAAGATTGAAGCAAATGTCTACACCCAGAGCAATGATAAGATGCAATATCCAGGAGATTAAGAGCTACTGCAATTGTGTGCAAGAGAAAAGATTGATTTCACGGAGGTGAAGTCTAGCCGTCCCCTCGGTGACAATAAATAAAGAAGCCAGCAATATGGGATTTCAGGAAAGTAACGGTGTCCATTTTGTCCGTCTAGACAGAAGAAATAAACCTAAGCCTTTTTTTTTTTTTTTAAAGCCTAGATGTCAGAGCTTGTCACTCACGTAGAAAGAATGAGCCCTTCTGGGTGGACCCCCCCCCCCCCCCCCAAGTTTCTCCGCCCCCTACTCCCATTCGCATCAAAGTTTATGAAAAACACTTTATTTTCCGCACAGTCGTAGGTTTTTCGTGAATACTCTTCGTTTCTTTCTTTTTTTTTTCTTTCTGTCTTTTTTCTGTCTTCTCTCTCTCTCTCTCTTTCCTTCTTCTTTCTTTTTTCTTTCTTTTTTTGAATTTTATGCTCTCTCTCTCCCGCCAGTAAAATACGGTTCACGTGTTGAAACAACAACATTCTTACTCAACTCACTTGAGACCCGAGGCAAATTTTAACATAAGTGACAATATTACTTAAAACAGAGGTGTCCAAAGTTTTTTTTTTTTTTTTAGTGAGGGCGAAATAAATAAGAAAAGGGCCAGGCCACACACTGTAGAGAGAGAAAAAAATATATATATGTATATATATATATATCTTTCTCTGCATTTTTTTGGCAAATTACATATTTCAGGGTGGGG
>JBCAUA010801097.1:0-29336 GCA_038406235.1 Peronia verruculata
TGGGCGGACGCGGAAGCGAAACGTCATAAGTGATTTACTTCCGTGTTTGAAATGTAAACAATAGACAGTGGGGCGGATGCGGAAGCGAGACGTCATAAGTGATTTACTTCCGTGTTTGAAAAGTAAGCAACAGAATGGTGGGCGGACGCGGAAGTGAAACGTGATAAGTGAATGACCTATAGAGCCTGAAGTTACTGCTGTCCAACCAGGCATGATTTTTATTTGGCTTCAAATAGGGAAAAAGTCCTGGCATCCTTCCCCAGCAGGTACATCTGAGGCAAGCAGAATTAACCTTGCGTTGTGTGGTTGCATGTTTGTATCTGCATGTAATCTTCATGAATCTTTGCCATGTGACATTCCATTACTCAGTCATGAATGGCTATTGCCAAGTGTGTAGTTTTTATTGTTTTTCTTTAAATTTTTTTTTAGTCTCATATTTTTGTTCTTTTTTTTTTTTTTTCTGCCCAAAGAAGATATAAACACTAAGTTCAGCTGAGAATGAGGCATTTTTGAGACCGGTTCTACAAACGAGAGATTGTCCCTTGCATGCTGATGATGTTTACATGCATGCTCTGGGCTTGACAGACAGTTCTTGATGAGGTATGAGCTTTTAGACATGGCCACTGATATGTGAGTCATGATGCCTTCGTTCATGTGACTGACCCCAAAATTACTCAGAGGCAGATAACCATAGATATTTCTGAAGAGAATATGTGCACTGTTAGGTTTGTCTGTCCTATGACACTGTCTTTGTGTTTTGCACCTTTTTTTTTTTTTTTATTTCTTTTATTGCATTGTATATTTTGTAAAATGCAGAATTTAGAATAAAAAAACTTCTATACTGTATAATGAAACCAAGTCTTGGCCTATAATTTGTAATGAGAGTCACTGAGATGCTCCTGTTCTGGTAATTTTTAGAACTGATGATGGCTCTTTCAAGATAACGCAAGTGCAGGTGGAAAATTATCAACTTTGAATAATATCATTATAAAAGATTTCAAATCAATCATAGCTACTACCACAAATAAAATCACACAATGCCCAGATTTACTGCCAAAGATATTTATTTACATACTTAGAACCAAAGATAACAGACCCCAGCCAAATGCTGTACCTGTTCATTGTGGAACTAGGTAAAAAATCAGCAAAATTAAAATTTCAGACAATCAGCTGTGTGTGAATGTTATTGAATTACATAATACTACAAAGATCAATTTCTGTGAAATGAAAAGATGGCACAATACATGTACAGTTGATATAAAACAACGGACTGCACACTAATGGAATAAAAAAAGGAGAGGAATTTATACAAACTTTACAATCTTGATTGCAGGTGTAACATGAAATGCTAAGGTTCATTGTTAATTTTTTTTTTATGTACAAAAAAAAAAAATGACTGACAGTTACACTGATTCACCTTTATAGTAATTGCTCAAAATGGCCAAAGTCAATTAATACCAGCCACTTCATATCAACTTAATATCAAACCAATCAGAATAGTATAGGATACCTTTGACAAATCTGTGATGTCACAATAACGAGGATATGACGATAATGTGGAAAACAGATTCAAAGAGAAAATGCTCTATGTATATACATATATGAAGAGCGGTTTTCCGTAACTCACTAAGTTTTTTTTTTTCACCTCTCAAATTGGAGAAGACTTCTCATTCAATGCCCAATTATGTTAGCTTTTGCTTCTTGGTATACTGTTTTGCCTCATGAAAACCATGTCATACCCATGTACATTATCAAAATCAGTATTGTTAAGCTTTGATTTAGCAACGTATGGAGTTTTGAAAAACCACTTTTTCATAGTCCTCCTGCTCCTTCAAGTCCTTCCCATGTGTAGTCATCATTTCATGTCACGAAATACTGACTGCTGCTTTTCAATTAATTACCTATCTGCATCACACCAGTTTTCTGACATATCTTGCAGTGCTTGACAAAGACGTAATGAGCTATTTTGACCTATTGGGTAAATTATCTCTCTTTGCTTGGTACAAGAGGAGGTGGGGGGAGACAAGCATTATAACGACAGAAAAAATCACTTTTTCATTTGTTATTTGAACCGTGAGAGACACAAAGTTCTGAAAAATTCCCCACCTGATGAAAATGTTTTCTTTATAATTTTTTGATTTGCCGGTTTCAAGTAATAGAGGCAAAAGTGATTTCTTCCTGTATTGAGAGTGCTTACTTTAGATCACGTGTACTTGGAAAAGGGAAGTAACCCTAGCTAACTGAAACTATGACTCACTGGACTAGTTATTGTCCATAAACATTTTAAGGAAACAAATGTTTGCCAAATTCTCTCAAATTTTCCAACAATAGATCATATTTCAACTCTTTTGGCAAAAATGATAAAAACAAAACAATGGGAAAAAATCGCTCAGCTATGAGCATAAGTTAAAGCTGAAATAACAAGATAGCTATACCTATCCAAAGACAGCTGAAAGGAAGAAATAAAACACAACGTATTGCAAGACTATGAACACAGTATGGGTGAAATCTCTTGAAATACTTCTGTTGATCCAAGGGTCTATAACTGGAATTCAAATGCTGGAAATGCAGAACTGACAGGATCCAGCATGTCTGCCAAAAAGTAAACAGTTCCGGCCAGGCCTGTGTGAACAGACAAAGAAAACAAATGCAGATAAATCTATATCTGGAGTGTACAATATGACAAACTGTGGCTCATAAATCACTATCCTATGATTTTATCCAATAATAGTTTCACAGTATGAAAATGGAAGGTTTACGTGTAACAGTTTCAAAACATTCTCTATTCACTGGACTGTCAGACTCAGGATCTAAGGTTGCGGGTTCGAATCCTGATTGGTCCTGACATTTTGTCCTTGGCAAAGACAATTTACACACATTTTCTGACTAAACCCAGATTTGAATGGGTGTCCGACTATAGACAGTGATTGATATTGTTAGACTGATGAGGATTTGATTGAGTAACTAAGAGGCCACCGCCTTGTTTGCTTTCCAAAAAGCTGAGAATATTTATGAGTGTCTTCTCTGGGTTTGTTGGGATAATAATAGAGAGAGTGTAAAGCACTTAGAGTCTGTACTGTATGGGAGTAGATACTATATACGGTACATGCTCTCTATTATTATTATTATTTTCATAATGTTCATGAGAAGAGATAAAACGTACAGAGCAGGTTCAGAATATGACATCCTTCTCTCAGTGAAAATGTAATCGTGAATATTCAAGTACAAAATTTACTTCATATCTATTTCAACCTGTCAGTATAAATTCTTTGAATTGGTTAGTCTGATACTTCAAGCATTCCTAAAATGTCCATAATTCTGATATTTGGGAAACCATGGAAGTATGTCATTATGTCACAAATGTTAGTGTAGTCGAAAAGGATCTACCTGCTAAAGGAATAGCACAACAAACTGGAATATTGGACACAATTAAGATAATGCAAACTAATTAATTTCATTTTCTAAAACTTTTATGTTCATTTTCTGCATGTATAAGACCTTTACAAGCACAACAGTGAGGCAGTAACAAAGTAAGGTGTGTTCACCCAGAAGGCCATGCACAAATTGATCACAGGGAGACAGGGTTCACATCAGAAAACGCCAATAAAGAGTATAGAGATTGGTGAAGAAAAACAGTAAAGAGCCTGCTCTAGAAAGTAAGCTGACAAATGAGTCTGTGCAGTGTAAAACAGGACAATATACTCTGTTCCCAGATTACCTTCAAACATGGAGAATGGCCTATCTGGTGTGCGGCAACCATGTTTTCCATAATCACAGCACCATTCTGCAAACTGAAATACAGAGATACACCAGCTCAAATCAAATTATTGATATTTTGCTTTAAAACTGCATTAATTTTTCCTGTTTCACTATAACTGAACATCTAATGGTGGCCTAATTAAACAAAAATTGTTTAGTATCTTACTTTAAGTACAAACTATAGATACATAGATTACCTCTTATCATTAGCCTTAAGAATACAAGTCAAATATCTGTTATGTTATAAAAATAAAATAGCAGTCACTAGGCACACAGCATAAGCTTAGGAAGAGTAAACAATATCGTACTGCATTATGATTTAGATAACCTCCACCAGGAGGTTGAAAGACATAAACAGAACAAATGCATTACAACATAACAGATAAAACTTTGTGAAGGTCTGACAAAATCTTTTTGTCCATCAAATTGTTCATACTTTGTATGCATAATAAATGTATTTCTGATCCCCTGTCAGCTTGAAGAGCGTCAGAAAGGTGTAGGCGTTTCCAGCAGGTCCATGGCAGATACCGTAACCTTTCTTCAGCAATCCTCTCTTCCACACCACTTCTCCGCAATCCTTAGCTGCTTCATAATATCTCCTATCCTTGAAAGTCTGCTCATAAATTAAATGAAATCATACTTTAAAGTGAAAGGTCACAAATTTGTGGGATATGTACAAGGTAACGAGGGAGAAAACAGTGGGCATTCATGTTAGGTGACACCACCCAGCTGATTCCCTGCAGATGCTAATGCACATCATGTGCTGACAATGCTGATTAGGCCAGTCCGAACATGGACGACAAATGAAGCATTCCTCATCTTAATAAGAGAAACCTAACAAACTTGAATGCTTCATTGCAAAACAGATTGAGTTTATACATAGTTTTGCAATTTACAGACGTCAATTTCTTGTCTTCCAGAGTACAGGTGTTTATTTTTTGACACTGTCTTTCTTTTCTGAGATCCCAAAGATTTTGAGACTGTAAATGAGACAATAACTGGAACATCTTCTTGCTTGGAATCTTTCACTCGGGTAGGATAAAAATATTGATCAAGTGCTGGAAATATAAACAATCTGAGGTCACCATGGAAATAGCCTCAAACACAAATTGAGGGTGGAGTGGCACAAAGCCTGCTGGGAAAATTTTGTGTCACTATGTTTAAATGAATTAGTCACAGCATGTCAGAAAACAAATAGCTGGGCTATTAAAAAATATAATTAATAAGTAGTAAAAAACAAAGGAAAGAAATGAAAAAAAGAAAGAACACCCATACATGATTACTTATTTCATGAGAAATTTTCTGTAAACAGTGAAAAATCTTCAAAAGCTCTAACTGCTCCACACAGTCATAGATATTGCATGCTAATCTTTCAATAGATCATGATTACCATTAGTCATTGACAATCAATTATCACTCTGTCTGGTCATTCAAAGATTACTGGCTTGGGTACCTTGTATGCCAGGGCAAACATGTGGACCCAGCCCGGAGCTCCGTGACACCAGTGCACCAATTTGTCACCACTGGAACTGCCCAGGGAGGACGGACAGTTTCCGGAGGCAAATCTCAGAGTCAGCATGTAATCAATGCAAGGACGAACCAGCTGATGAACGCGCTCCTTCAGAGAGGCCTCTTTCACCTGTTCAAGTCAGAAAAACAATCAAGTCAGCTGGGAAATTCTGCTGAAAATGGAACATCTATATTCAGTTTAATAAAGAGATTTAATGCATTTGGAGATTAATACAATGAATTTCTATCTATGATTACAAATTCATTCCCATTTCAAATTTAGTTCACCTGCAAAAGCATGTAATATATGCCTGCCAGACCATGAGCAGCTCCAAGATACGGTTTATCATGCCATTCGTACATGAGTGGATGTGAATATCTTTCTCTCTTGGCCAATCTCTCACCCGACTGCAGAACTGCCTCAACAACCTGTAAATGGAGATATTTATTACGTAAAGAGAAAGTAAATGACACGATGTCAGAGACTGTTGAAAACTACTATATATATATTTATACTCTTCAGAAACAGAACATTTATAATCTTTTAACATCACCCAAAAAAAAAAAAAATATATTGCCCCTTCATTTTGAACATGGTCATATTTAATCACTTTTCTCAATTCATAACAAATAATATTTTATAAATTGAGTTTTGCAGATGTGTTTTAGTACCTCTATAGTCAGTTTTTTTAAAATTTAAACTAAAATTATTTTGAACTAGGCACTGATAACAGCCCCATATCGCATTGTGATATGTGAATGAAAATAAAACTCAGAAAAGCAATTGGAGATATATGAGAGGCTTACTTGACAGATGGTATCACTATCTACACAGTCCTGGCCGAGGTTATGCTGAAGAAACAGAAGTGCTGACAAATAGCCACATCTCCCAAACAAAACTTCATCTGGCAAGCTCTTGTCACGGCAGATATTTTTGCACATTGACACAACCCTGTCAGAAATATTGACTCTTAACAAGAGCAGAAAAAATATGCTGCTTTTTTAGCTCTCATCTTACAGTTGGTTTTTATATTTATCTCTGACCATTTGAGTAATCTTTCCAAGAATCAATCAAAATGACAATAACAGCAAAACAAACATTGCCTCCACATATATTCATGGGACTAAAAGAGCATTTATTTAAACTATCTTCATTTTGTGTGCTCTACATTTTCTTTGTAGATAATCTCTGGGATGTTCATACTTGGAGATGTACTGTCGTGACTTTGCTTTGTCTCCAAGTCTATCGTGGACAACAGCAGCTACAGCGAGAGGGCCAGCATCTCCACACAGGAAAGTAACTCGTGATCCTTTCAGGTGAGACAGACCTGGCTCCAGCCAAGTCAAAGACTGCTTCAAAAATGTGTCACCTTTGACATCAGGAAGCTTGTTGTGCAAATGGAGGAAAAGGAATGCTTGTCCTGCAAAAAAAAAAAAAAAATTATTGCATGTTTCCTTACTTTGATTGTTCAGCTTGACTTTTTGGTAAGTTTTGTGATATACTGAAGCACTTCATATTTTTTTGTCTAAATTTTGTTTCTGCACTGGTCTAAATGTGTTTCCTTTTGTTATGGATGAATAAAGTATTCATATTTGTATTCCTATGGTTTTATTCAGTTTTTAAGAAAGACGGAAATATGGAATGAACTCAGATTTCCTCTGTACACATGAAAGAACATTTACACTACCAAAGAAATTCTGCACTTTTAATAGAGAAATTCACATTATCCTTCCAACAAAATTCAATAATATTACACATGTATATATTGCAAAGTTAAAGTCTTAAATATAAGAGCAGCATGAACTTTTCACTTTGTCTCTGGTTCTCTTGTATCTTTATCGTACTCATGGTGCTTCCAGCTATATAAAATGATGTGAGTGTATTATGAGAGTAGCATAGCAGAGCTGATCTTTGGATACAGGCTATTCATCTCTTGGTTATCTCTCTATTCTGCCACCAAAAAAGAAATAAAAAAAGAAATGGGATAAAACAAAAACATTAGAAATTGATGAGAATACAGAGCGTGAAGTTCACACATCACTGCAACTTGCGTTAACACACAAAGTTTACCTGTGGCTCCGGTGTAAATGGAATAGTCCTTGCCATCAAATTCTGCATTTTCATTCACAATTTTCAGCAGTTTATTTATCCCAGCCAGAAGCTGATCTTGATAAGGCTTTTGCAGCTAAATTTGGATAAATATGGATCTAATATTACACAATGGTATTCAAATGCAACCTGCACTCCTTCTCTTAAATCAAAGTAAAGTGAAAAGATAATACTGGTTAATTAAGGAAGAAGAAAAGTTCGCCTGACCATATTAGGTAATCATTATTGCTTTGTTCTCTTCATTCTTGGTTTATTAAAGAAAAAGAAAAAAGGGAAACACTGCCAACTGGTGATGCTAATATTCTTAGCTTTTCCTCTCTCAATAAAACAAGATCTCAATAAAAAATATATTCTAAAAAAATATTTTAAAAATGGCAAGGTTCATTTTGTATGGACTGAAAAATCCACATCCTGTCTGTTAATTAACTGACTGAACTGACTAATACTGATCTTTTTCCAACAGCCTCCTGAACCCTAGAACTGCGACCCAGCCTAAGGGCTACAACGCCCTGCGGAGCGCCTTGCCGGGTATGTCAATCTGCATTGTCAGCACCAGTGCTTAGCCTCACGGTGTTTGTTTTGACCATAGAGACTCCGCCTTGCCTTCAGACTGACACAATGCAGGTCCAGATTGACCATCTTACTGACCAATGTCTTCCTTTAATCCCTCCCCTAACTCCACCCTTTCTTCACACATATTATTGAAAGGAGCTGATGGTAGAAGAGGGTTTATATTCACAAAGACATGTGAATTCCATGTGGATGTCAAATTTACGACCTCTCATCACACAGGCTATTTCCATTACAGATTTGTTCATAACCTAATATTACTGTCCGGACTAAACCACTTCACATAGGGGTATATTTACATTTATGTTATAGAATCTCAGTGTAAACTACAAACTATCATCCCTCTGACCACGTGGGCTTAGATCAGACTGGCAATGTTGACAAGGTAGCCTCGACTACAAAGAAATACATGCACGTAGTCTAATGATGACAAACGGTGAGAGCACAAGAGAGCTATCTGATATATAAACTTATAGATACACAGGATACTTTAGCATTCATTCACAGCAGTTATAGCTCACTTGTACTCTCAATAGCCTGATCGCTGGTCAATGTGAAACTTGTTGAGTGGGTCAAGTGGCCAGGGGAGTCTGCGTTCTTATTCAGTATAGAGTAAACAAAGAGACTACGTCACATGTATTTGATACACTCTTCCCGCATGATCGTTTCTTTTGATTGTAGTTTCAGACCATTTGAGAGGACTTGAGCGGGCCATGTGGCCTTTGATTTCTCTTCTTCCGTCTTTCTGTTACCTACTGCCTAAATTCGGCTATATCTATGGGCTTTCTCACAATCTTATTCTAAGAAAAAAAAAAATCATTGACTACCAGAAGATCTTGTACTTAGATGCAGCCATACCTATTATGTGACATTTTGGTCAGATAACACCTAATTGTTGTCGACAAATTGAGTGATATCACAGCGGTGTGACAGGCATAGCAAAGGAAGGGCTAAATCCGGGCTTAGCACTCTAAAGAGCGCTTCACCTGTTGGATATATACGTGCGACGCACTTGTAGGGTTAAGACAGTATGCTCAGAGCAAAGCTGGAGATTAAAATTCATATGCTTTGGGAGGCAAAAGGGTTGACTCTTGACAGAGTATAAGGAAGGTTAAGAACTGAATTTTCAGGTCTTATTTTTCAAAGATTCTGAATGGACCAGTTTTAGCTTTAGTGCTATTACATAAAAGGATATAAAAGGAGTCAGATACAAAATGTTGTCAAGTATCCTCATGGGACCACTTTATACCACCTAGAGTGTTTCCATCTCTTCTTTGTGTGTCTGTTTATGCATGAGCTCCTTTCAGAGATGTCACCATAGAGTGCTGTGACCTTTTTTTGTGAATTGTTTCTCTCAAAATCACTTTTCAAGGTAATAAAAATGGCCAAATCTGCAGAAAATGGCTTTTTCACTATTACTTTTTTGGCTTATAAGATAGTGACATTTTTCATTTTTCGCGAGGTGAGATACAGCTGACACCTAAATATAACAAAGGGTTCTGCCAAAATTTATTTATTTCCTGTGAATACTGTCAACAAATGTCACTTCGTTATTTTTTTTTTTTTCATTCATAAATTTCAATGATAGGCATGTCATCAAGTGAAGAAACCAAGTCTTTTTTTTTTTTTTGCTGCTCTTTCAGTTGCAAGTTTTCCAACAAAGTTCAAGTAGTTCCTCAAGAACCTTTTCCACATAATTCAAGTAAAATTTAACAATAACATGCTACACAAGGTCCTGAAACATGATCATCTCAGTTACCATAATTTCGGCAAAGTCTGATCCCAACTAATCAACTAGACGACCCGACCAACCTCTCATTGCATCAGATTTACACAGGGACCTTATGTCACACAAGTGTTCAGCTCATTTGGATGGCAAAGCACTCTGCAAGGATCTATCAATGACGCCTATATTTCCAAAACAACTGAAAATTCTACTTTGATTCTTGTATTTTTGTTGAAACGCAGTCTGTTTTCTCTCACTGGGCTTACAATAACATGGTAAACACTAGTTAGTCCCACTTTGATAATAATGAAAAACTGGCATCAGTAGAAAAGGATATATATGTGTTTACTTCACCATCATATCTTCCATTCAGGCACTTCCATGCTTTAGTAGTCCAGCCTCTCACGTGAGACATACAAATGGCACATATCGATACTGCGATGATTATGTTTAGTCACTTAGACTATTAAAATGTATTCAGTATACCAAATAATAGAACCCCCTGGCTTAACCTGCTGGGACCCTCGACCAGCGCAAGCCCAACCTAACTCTAACATGTAGGTCCGACGAGCGGGTGACAGTCCTCCCTAACGCTAACATGTATGAGACCCTCGACCAGCGCCAGTCCACCCTAACGCTAACATGTAGGCTAGGTCCTATGAGCGGGTAACGGTCCTCCTTAATGCTAACATGTAGTCGATGTGTGCCATTTGTACTTCCAGGCTGCATGAGAGGTTGGGACCACTAAAGCACTGGAGTGCCTCCATTCATAACAGGTTTAATGATAATTTACATTTCTTCCCTCTGATTCTGTAACACTAATATACTGATTTATAAAACTAGACGTCTAGTCTAATCTAGATCTGGATCCAGATTTCTTTAGCTTCAGTTGTGCGAGATTAGCAACAACAGTAAGTTGTGGGAAGGAGTCTCGCTATAAGACGATTACATGTAGATCTAGATTAGATCTAATAGATCTAGTCCTATCGAGAGTCAAGAAATTTATCATGATGCATACCTTGTTATTGGCATCCAGCAAAGGAGTGCCTGGATAGTCTGGATATGGATTTTTGAAAGCCCTTTCATCCATACTGTATCAATGCGGATTCGACAAGCCGGGTTGTTATTGTTTACAATTTGTGATTGATTACTTTTTTCTTGTGTATAACTTGTCTGCTGACAACCGAAGCCTCAAAGAAAGAGAAATATTTTTTTTTTTCATATAATAAACCGTCAAGAACAGTCATTTTCTTGTCTTTTGATAGTAGGTTGATGTTTGGGTTTATAAAAATATACAAGTCTGCTAGTTTAGATTTCCAATTTTTGGTGTGTGGACGTGTGTTTTCCTTTTTAAATTTTGTTTGTCTCGTTTTCCCGCAGGAATTCCCAAATTTAACTTTTATAAAAACAAAAGCAAACGATCCGCATCAATAAACAATGTATCATAGTAATAACAATGAGCCAACCACTCCTCGACAGGCCATCCCGTGAAGATCTTGTGCTCAAAAATAAAAGGTAACTAATTTGCAATGCTGTGGAGGGGGATATAGAGCTTTGTGGTCCTCGACAAAGTCCTGAAAAACTCCAGTTACAAATCTCTTAACTTTTGGATAAAAGACATCATAAGATAGATCTAGAGTCTAGATCTAGATCCCAGTTTCCCAGGCTAGTTTCGTTTTCAAATTTCCGCCTAGTCAGTAACTTTGAAATTCTCTTTAGCCACTAGACTAGATCTAGATGTAGAATCTAGATCTTGATCTAGATCTAGATCTAGATATCCAGATCAGATTAAGTGGATTTATAAGCAAGACGTGAAAAAAAAAAAAAACTGTGGATGGCTGATTAGTTATTTTGAATAGAAATCTTTGTTATTTTGTTTCATATTTCTCGAGGAGTTCTAGATCTAGATCTAGATCAAGAAATTGTGATATTATTGAAGAGTAAACTGGTTTGGCTGTTTGATCTGAATTGGGTGGGGAGGGGTACTGAGATGAAATGCAGCCTGCAGTATATGCTCAGCCTGATTTCTACTCAGTTCACTCATTGACTGGGAGATTCTGGTTTAAAGAAAAAGAAAGCCATGTAACATTTTGGGCGCTTTTTCGTTTGTTACCCCAGGCCTGTCTGTCACCTGCACGTCAGACCTATATATTAGCGTTAGGGTGGACTTACGTTGGTCGAGGGTCTCATACATGTTAGTGTTAGGGAGGACCATCACCTGCTCGTCAGACCTTGGCTACATGTTAGCGTTAGGGTGGACTTGCTCTGGTCGAGGGTCCCATCAGGTTAAGCCAGCGGGCATGTTCTATTTTTTGGTATATAGATCTATGGATCCTGGGGTAACAAACGAAAAAGCGCCACATTTTGTATGCCCTCCTCGCCCCTTTACTTTTAAAGTCAAGTTGGTGTTGTAATTTACAGTGTTTAAAGTTTAAGCAGTGATACTATTGAATAGTAACCCTTTTATTTTAACACCTTTCATTTTGTTCAGTTTCCTTGGTGCTCTTTATTTACATTATTGCACACAACCCTTTCAGTTCCCTTCTCTCATTAGACAATATTTCTAGTTGTTTTTGTAAAAATTTAGAACTTGTCATCCAACAAAATTCTTAAAGGGGTAGTGCAACATCATTTCATTGTGTCAAGCTTCTTTTGATTTTTGCCATGAATAAAATGTTACGGTTATTGTTAACCCACTGATATACAAATAAGAAGCTGAGAGCTTCTTAAATTTGAGATTTTAACAATTAAAGAGATGCAATCGTTTGGACAGTTCGGTTTTCCATAACTGACTGTAAACAAACATCATCTGTTTCCAGAAGGCCCACTATCGGGACGTTTGAGTGGGCCTATTCAGTATGTAAACAATGTGCATTGTGTGGCTGAGAACTGTCAGTCGCAGGAGAGTCAGGTTTGAGGGGCTTCTTGTTGCGTTGTGATATTTCTCACTTGAACTTGCGGTTTATTGCCCCAATTTGAAATTATTATTATTATTGCCATAATAAGTATGCACAGCTCATAAGACACTCCGTTGGAAACTTTATCTAATAGAACAGTGAGAAATTCCATGCCCAAAGATGGAATCCTCTTGAACAGAAGAGAAGAGCAGAAATCAAGGACTCCATACATAGCCACTTAATTCCTCTCAAGTGCTCCGAAACTGCAGTCAAAAGAAACGATGATCAAGAGAAGAATATCAAATAGATTTAGTCTCTTTATTTGTACCATATTGAATTACACGTATAACACAGATTCCCCTGACCACTTGACCCACTCAGCAAGTTAGGCATTAACCAGCAACTAAACGATTGAGAGCAGAAGTGAACTATAATTGCTATGAATGAAAGCCAAAGTGGCCCAAATATCTATTACTTTATCTATCAGATAGCTTTCTTTTGCTTTCACTGTATACTACCATCAGATCACTATTTCTTTGTAATCACTGCTGCCCCATCAACGTCAGCCAGCCTGGTCTAATAACAATGCTCTAAGTCCATGTGGTTTGAGGGTTGATAGCTTGCATTTTACACAGCGATTCTATAGCAAGAATGTGAATACACCCCTGTGAGAAGTGGTTTGGTCCAAGCAGTTTCATTTGGTTATGAACACATCCTGTAGTGGAAATAGTCTGAGTGACGAGGAGTGATAAAATTGACACCCATAATATGAAATTGACGTCTTTATGAGTACAACCCTTTCTCCTCTACCATTGGCTCATTGCAAAAACCAATCACATGTGAAGAAAGGGTGGAGTTAGGGAGGGATTAGAAAGGAAACATTGGTCAGTAAGGTGGTCTGATGTGGACCTGCACTATGTCACTTCGAAGCCAGGGCGGAATCATAATAGATACCAAGCTCAAATTGATAGGGCTTTACTAGTTGGCCACATAGTGCAGAGATGTGCGGAAACATATGGCGTCACTCATTAATGGCGTAGAGAGTTGGCGAAAGAAAATAGAAATGCAGAACCGCAAGTCGTGTCATTTTGCAACATAAACACATTAACAGTGGTGTTTTCACAAAAATAACACCACTAACATGTTTTTGTCTGCTAGAAGTTTATTCTTTTACAGCATACAGCATAGGTTGCCTGTGACGGTGCACTACCCCTTTAATTCAATAATCCCCATTCACAGAGTGGGTTTTTGTACTAGTACATGGATATAAATATATAATGGGCAATTCCACAGGTAACTGATGCAGTATTCAGAGGGGTTAAATTTAAGTTGTATAGTTATTATAATCATAGAAGGAGGGACAAGCTTAAAGTTTTATGTCATGACTTTGAACACGATATACATTTGCATGTGATTAACCTGTTCATTAAAACCTACAGTCCGGTATACTGGGCAGATAATCCAATGTCAAATTACCCACAGTCTGGTAGACCGGACTGACACACTCCAGTCCTATGTGTCCACTACAGTTAAAAATAATTTTAATTGGTCTCCTTGGGGCAAGGACATTTAGGACTACAGGGATTACAAATGTCTGCGTCCATTATCGCATATGAGTCTTGTGTTTACAAAAGATATTGAACATGAAATGAGAAATGTATGTTCTCGGCCCAGAAAGCCAGGCACAGGAGTTTTTTAGGCACTGATGTCCAGGGTTCAAAGGGTTAATATATTGATAGAAAAAAAAATTGTGGCCAATCCAGCTTCAGTTGTCATCCATGCAACAGCAGTTTTCATTATTATTTGAATCGTTTCCCCAGTTTCATGACAAAATTTTATCCATGAAATGGCTTTTCATAGATCATATACATGTAGTATTCCCTTTATTAGATTATTTGACCTCTTAACACAATATTTTTTTGTCAGGAAACCAGATGGTGTGTTGATCCTCCTCTGTTCACTGAACGCATCGCCTGTGAGAGAATATTTACGAGAACATTATGGCACCAAAGAGAAAACAGGCAGAAATTTCACAGTTTTATAGCAAAAAACACAAGGCTGACTCAGATAAAGATGAACGTGGTAGTAATGCATTATTTCTGTCAGATATCAGTGTCTATATACTTCCAGCAGGAATTGAGAAAACTCGCCTAGGTATTTTCAAAAGTCAGATTGTTAAGAATGGCGGAAGTTTACATGAAACTTTTGAGTCTGCTGTCAAATTAACTCATATTATTGTAGATGACAAAATGGACATTCCACGATTGCTTAGAATTATGCAGCTTGATTCACCTCCATCGGTCCCAATTGTCAAATCAGCCTGGTTGAGTCTTTGTCTGCGCAAGAAAGAAAAAGTGTCATGTGATGAGTTTGCCCTGCTAATTCCATCTTCAATGTTGCCAAGCACCAGTAAACCGATAGAGGAAACAGAGACAACAGATCAGGAAAGTTCATATTTCCAGTCAAAAATTACACCAGCAAAAAATACGGGGCATGACAATGTTCAGCCTAAGGTGAAGACAGCAGTACTCAATAGCGACAGTGAGTATGAACCCAGTGATGAGGATTCTACAGATAACAAAACTGATGAGATGACATCTTCAGCTGCATCTCCCTCTGTATCACTAGCAAAGCAATTACCGGTAAGAATCCGTGTGTGGACAAAAAATGCTCTCAGCTACTTTTAAACTCAGTCATTGTTCACTAGTAACATCTGTCTGTTACAAGAAATATCTCAGTGCATAGTGTGAGATGTTAAAAGTTCCCAAACCTCTTCCATTTACAAACTGTGTGGCGAAAACTTATTGAAAGGAACAAAGCATTAAAATCATCTGTTTTTAACCAAGGGTTCTTCCATTACCATTCAAATGCTGTTAAATCAGGTTGCTCTATTGTCTAGTGATAGGGTATTGTTTGCCTGGTTGTTATATTACTTAAATGTTCTACAGGTAGAAAAATGGATATGCGCTCAGTCTTCCAAGAATCCAAAGCCCAATATGAACCAGCATATCACAGACAAACTGGAAGTAAGTGTTAGTACAATATCTATATGTGGTATACTCGGTTTGAAAGAATACTTTATGATTATTTTAAATGTTTCCACACTTAAGCCACAGAAACTTCACATTATCTACTTGCTCTCTTTTGAATTGATTTGGAAACTTGTATAATAAAGATTAGAAGAGGAAACTTGGTCAAAGTGGACCAGACCAACAGTTCTTTTGATAGTGCATCCAATGATGAGGATTACCCAGTCAGTAAAGTGGCTCTGTGGAGCTTTTATAGTGTCAATGTTAAAAATATTTTGATATACCACAGTGACAGTTAGGGCTGAATTATGTCTCAGGAGGATTTTTTTTTTTTTTTTTAATAATGAGGTTTGCTTTGCTTTTCTCATTTCAGTAAATACCATCAATTTTTTTTTTTTTTATTAGTTTAAGAAGTTTCTTAAAATCCTAATCTAAACACAAAATAATCAATGCTCTGTATGTTTGATTATATGTACAACTTTTTTCCAACATATGACATACATATTGTATCACTGTGGGCAGGCCATGGTGAAAGCTTATGAAAGCACTAACGACAAATGGAGAGCATTTGGATATCAGAAAGCTATTCAAGCTCTGCGCCGTCATCCTAAGGAGATCTCGTCATGGGAGGTATGAGAGAATGTTTTCAGGTGTTTCATATCAACAGATCTCGACCTTCAGATTAATCTCAATAAAATCGAAGCTCAGAATATCAGTTTGAATATTTGATCTATGCTTACATATGCCTGCGAAAGTTGGAAAATGACAAAGGATATAGAAAAATAGGAGGCTGAATTGCTTTGAAAACAAATGAATTTGGAAAATTATATACATTAAATAGAATGAGTTTAAAACAACAAAAGAAATGTGGGAAATTTCAAAGTAGCCACACATAGCAAAAATAATTAAGAAAACAAATTGGCGCTACATCGGTCACATGTGTAGAAGGGAAGACAGCAGTGTATCAAAACATGCACGGAGCTGAGAAATTGGGGATGGAAGAGACAGGGGTAGACTGAGACACTTAGAAGAGAGAGGCCAAAGAAACAAATAGAGAACATGAGAAACTGGCTAAGACAGCACAGAGAAAATCTGAATGGAAGAAGATTGTGACGGTCCTAAGCAACTTGTGGCATGGAAAGGATTCAAGATTTAAAAATATTAACAGAATAACACCTGTAGACACTGACAGTTGAAATAGTCAATCAAACAAACAGACAAAAGAAAGAAAAAAAAATATTCAGGATGTGGAATGAAAGAAAAAAGTTATTTAGAGACAGTGAGTTTAGAGGCTTTTTATTTGAAAATGTTCACGCTGTTGAATGTTTATGTACTTGTAAATTGAAAACGGCATTTGTTCAGTGTTGCGATACACTAGGATTGTTCATAAATAAACCATTCCACCAAAAAGGAACTTACCTTTGATATTAATTTCCACCATAGAGAAAAGGAAAAGCCTAGATCAAAAAAATATATATATATATGAAAAGAATAGAAGGCCTGCTAGATGAGATTTCATTTGATAATAAATAATCCATATTTTCATCATCTATGCCAGGAAGCCAAAGCTCTTCCTGGAATAGGCCAGAGACTTGCAGACAAAATATGGGAAATAGCCCAGAGTGGAGAACTGCAGAAGTTGAAAGAGTTTGAGTCAAGTGAGAAACTTCAAGTCCTGAAGATGTTCACAGATGTGTGGGGCGCTGGCCCTCATACGGCTCAGATCTGGTATCAGCAGGTACAAGTTTCTATCAGCCTCACTGTCACACCTCTGCATAGAACATGGAAATACATTGGTAGTATATGGACAAAAAAATTGATGTACTTTTCTCCTGCACATATTGTGTAAACTTTTTGATCTGAAAAAAGAATGGTGTAATGCATCATTAAGAAATCAATTTATCATAAAGCTCGTTCAGAAAGATAAAGCAGTTTTATTTATATTTTATATCCATCTAGAAGTTGTTAAACAGCTGAACAGTTTATTGGAAATAGTGTTTCAGTAATCTAATTTCCAGTATGCCTCAGCTTCTCTAATTTCAAAGTTAAGTTTTCTATTTCATGTCCTGTGCTTTAATTTGTTCATTTAAAGGGTTTTCGTACCATTGCTGATCTGAGAGAGAAAGCTCATCTCAACCATCAGCAGAAAGTTGGAGTGCGTCTCTATGATGATCTGTTAGACAGAATGCCCAGGGAAGAAGCTGCGGAAATTGAGCAAGTGGTAAATTGTCACAAATATTTTGCAGCTTCTGTGTGTGATACTTTTGCTCTTAGAGTTCCTTTAATGTAAAGAAATTTTGATAATGTATAAAAATAAAATTTGAAATTATGTTTTTTATTGCTTATAACGTAATTCTCTATCTGTAATTATCATTATACATCCATCATTTAATTGTAGATTTGGAAGCATGTCTGTCAAGTAGTAGTTTACTGGAGAGTTAGATCCGAGCTTACTGAGAGCACCTGAGTAATGATATTTTCAGTCTGGTGTCAAGAATCTGAATCTTTGATTGGAATTTGCAATCGATCTGTAAAACTTGCTGGGCTTTTTTTTTTCTGGTTCTGCATCTGCATTTGACATTTGAATGTTTTTTTTAGCACACACTTATTTGCTGTACATCAGTGATCAAATGCTGATATTAACTCTGATGAATTTATGTGTCTTAGTGCTGAGTTTGTAAACCAGTGGAGCTAAGAAAAGTGTGGTCAGTGGTCAAGGAATAGTCCACTCATTATTTTATTGTTTCTTTTGTTACCGTCATCATAGTCATATCATCAACATTTGACTGTGAAATTTCTGGCTATGAATTTTTTAGTCAGCAAACACTTTACTCACTGCTAGCACATTTTTTACACTTTCATTGTAACAGGTGAAACAGGTAGCAGAAAGTATCCAAGAGGGGATAATTGCACAAGCTTGTGGTTCATATCGACGTGGAAAACCCACATGTGGCGATGTGGATGTTTTGATTACACATCCAGATGGGAAATCTCACAAGGGGATTTTCCATAAACTTCTGACCAAGCTCAAAGAATCAGGTTAGATCCACAGTATATCAGTGTAATGAAAATCAAATGCCAGGCCATATGCTTAATCTGAGGCTGTGGCAAAAGGTTGTGAGTTTTTCTCTACTAATTACATATCACATCACGACACCCATTTTTTATTGATATTTCTCTTTTTTTTTTTTTTTGTGCACAAGCAGCTCACATTTATTTTATTTGTGTCATGTAACTGTGTGCAGATGTTTCTCCTGGTAGCCAGGATGTTCTAAACTCAACATTGTTATGCATACAGTTACCACTGTCTTTGATGAGGAGGACAACATCATGTCACTCCATTGTCTGTTTTATTTCAGGTTTCCTGACTGATGACTTGGTGTCAGCAGAAGAAACTGGCAACCAGAAAAAATACCTGGGTGTTTGCAAGTTACCTGGAGAGAACAGAAAGGTAGAGCCAGATAGTGGAAAGCTATAGTTGGACATTGTTCAGGGCAAAGTGAAAAGGAGTTCTTTCCTTTGTCAGTGATATATCCAAGTCCCCAGATTGTTTCTTAAATTTGAAGCAATTATTGTTAGTGGTAGAACAATATCCACATTAAACAGGTTGTAAATTACCATTTTGTTGAAACTTATCAAGATTTTAAACCAGAGAGATAGCTACACATAGGACTCCAGAACACAAACCACCCATATCATTACTATTTGTTCACAAATCACAAGAGCATTTATTAACAAAAGGAAAATAAGCGAGTTTCATGTTTTTTAGCCAACACACAGTTGAGCAAAATCTGCATATGTACAGTATATCTTTCAGAAACCGGTTTTGTTACTTTGACCATTTGCATTCCTGCATCTCTCTGACTACATTGTCTTACAGCACAGACGCCTGGACATCATTGTGGTTCCCTATGAGGAATATGGTTGTGCTTTGGTTTACTTCACTGGCTCAGCTCACTTTAACAGATCCTTGAGACATCTGTGCAAGAAACAGAACATGTCTCTGAATGAGCATGCATTGAAGAAAGGAGTTGTGAGGAAGGTGAGTTTTAGGTTTCCGAGTTTCATTTCATCTGCCATAACAGAAGTGTTACTTTGCTACCTAGACATACTAAGCACTGGCTTGGTATGCAGATATCGGTTTACTGAATTTAATCCTAACCCTAACAAAAGTGTTTTCTTTTTTCTTAAAATTCTTTAAACTTTGTGACAAATTTGAAATATAATGTATATGTGGTACCCATATCCATGTTGAGACATAGTAGATCGGCTGTGACTGAAAGGAAAGGCAGTGAATGGAAGTGGAAGCATGTGTTGGGTGATTATTACGGGGAAGTTTCTAAAAATAGCTTCAGGTTTGTATAGCAAACAAAATTCATCTGGACCTGGGCTCATATAGCCACTCCATAGTTCTTTTTTTTGTGTGTGTGTGTGTTTTTTTGTTTTATAACTTGTCATTTAAACTTCATTTAGTATTTGTATTGATAATCTAGAAAAGACTCTTGAGACATCTATAGGTGACTTGTAGAAAAATAGCACTTGAAACATGATAGACCTTCTGGTGGCTGATGTAAAACTTAAAAGTTAAAGTGTATTGACATTATTTCATTTATGTCAGTGTCCACGGACATCTATTAGCTTTACAAACTACTCCTTGTGCCAGAGGCAATCAAAATATTCATTCTCTTGGTCTGGTTTGCATAAATGAAAGTGGGTTGTTCTCAGTGAAGGAGTTCTCTTCTTGAGTAGAAAAGTTTTTGGATGTAATTCGGTAGATGTCAAGGCGGATAAAACAGACAAAGAGTAAGCTGAAGGGTCTTGTAAAGACCTTATTTTTATGAACTATAGCCCAACCACTACTAAAATGGGCTCAAAATTAAATAAGAGATGCTCATATGGAAACTTTTGAGGGTCGGAGAATATTAATGAAGGGTATTTTTTTTTTTTTAGATAACTGTAATTTGTAAGAAATAATTCACTTGACAGTCACTATAGGCCTACTTTATCTGTTGTGCTTATCTTTCTTTCAGTGTATATGAGAAATGTCATACACATTTTCATTTATACACTTGTAATGGTGCACAAGACTTTCACTTTCACACTTTCAGTGCTTAAGATCTGTGTACAGGATGTATGTTAAATGGAAAAACATTCATTTTCACAGGGAACAGAAAAGATTTATGAAGGCACAGTGATACCTACTCCAACAGAGGAATCCGTTTTTAAGGCCTTGAAAGTCCCCTTCAGACCCCCAGAAGAAAGGGATCACTGATTAATGACTTCCTTCACTTCACATGTAATCATTTTATTCACATGAACAGAGCTGGGACAGTGTTTTTCTGTCTGTATTTTGTGTGTATGTGTGTGTGCATGTGTCAGTGTGTGTGTGTGTATGTGTGTGTGACTGTATAATTGGATTTTTATTGTATAAGACCAAGTATTGAAACTTTCATTGTGATATGTGTTATAGAGTTTTCATCTTTCATTTTTTAAAAGTAATTGTAAATTATTCTGAATATCATTCTTAAAATTATCAATCCACACATTCTCAACATCTTTTTTAAAATTGTATACATAGCGTTGACTTTTTACATAATATTAATGTTGGCATTTTTAGATTTGACTGAAAGACTTTTCTTTGTTTGTAAGTGTACCATTTTTAATCAATTTTTGAGATTGGCATTTTATAGACAATGCAGCAAAGTTTAACATGCATAAATTAGAAATCTGATTAACTGTGATATTTTCAATCCTCATTCTTGGTTACAAAATGATTATAAATTGTGCATATTCAGTGGTAAGTTATTGCATATACCTGTCATTATAAGTTTGTTGCATGTTTAATGAAAGGGGTAAATTTACATCAGAAATGGGTAAATATCATTTCTTATACAGCCCATTTTCTCTAGGAATGAAAATTCTGCCAGCAACTTATGCGGTTGTCATGGCCAAGATTATGCTAGCAGTAGATTATTACATGTGATGTTTTCAGGTTAAGAGTCAATATCTGGAAAAATATCGGGTTAATTTATTTATTACTGCAGGCATGACGAGGGTATGGATAGATCTGTTTGAATAGAAATTGAGGAGTTAGATTTAGTTCTTACGTTAGTCCCACTGAAACTTTTAATACTATGCAAACTTTCAGTGCATTGTGATAATTATTTATTTTAATTACTCCCATAGGTGCAAACAAGTCCCATTTTTTCATTCCTAACATAATTATGATATACCGTGATTGACTTTTATACTACCGTACTGACATAATCACAGACTCAATCTTATAGTCAACATAAGCATTACTCTTTACTTATTATATTGAAGTCTTTAAGTTAGGTTTTATGAAATTTGAAGGATATCACTGGTAACAGTCACAAATCATGTAAGTCTGAAATTAGTCAAGTTATATGTATTTCTATCTTAAAATTTGTATTCCTGGGAAACCCTCTTGCATTGTGGCTTTCTATGGTGGAAGTTTACCCGCAGAAAACTATTGTAACTTATAAAGGCATGACGCAAGAAGGTTTTTATTGTGATATTTTATGACAAAAGTATAGCTTGACATGGATTTATATGGTTTGAGACAATTACCATGGATATAGTGTGTTCTCTTAATCCTGTCAGCCCTAAGCTCTTCTGACTTCTCTGCCTATGTCCTCACACCTTCTGAGCCAAAACTGAAAGCTCATTCATGCACAATATTAATACAAACTTAGCCTGTCTTTGATTTGTAACTGCTGATGCTTACCTTGTATCTGTAGATGTCGTTGCTTCATTTCATATGCTAAGAGGTCTTAACAGCTTTGTCACTTTTATAGTATGGGTATTCCGAGACTGTTTATGATTGAGCTTTCCAACAGCTCTGTCTTTGTATGGCTGAGTGTGATAACTCAGCATTCAAGGAGTCCGTTTTGCAGATGGCTGCCTTATCATGTAGAGGGTCGAACTGAGATTATACATGAGATTATATGAGACATCTATTGCAGTGGTTGGCTTGAAAAAGTTCTACTAGATACATGTTGCTGATATGTTGTTATACTTTACATATCCTTAATGTCTTTTTAACTTGTAGACATATTCTACCACATCAGGCACAATATGGCAATAACCATGCTGATGCGCTATTCTGGCCCCGCAGAAATTCGTTTTTGCAACTTTTGCACGAATTCGTGCACTGCGCGATTTTTCCAGATTTTTGCAACTTTTTGCAACTTTTATCAATTTTCGCAACTTTTACGCGAATTCTGCCAAAATAGGAGAAAATACTAATAAAATAAATTTTAAGAAAATATATAGAGTTCTCTAGATCTCTCTCTATTTTTTTAAGCATCATGTCGCTTCACAATACCGACATTCGTGATAGATAGATCTAGGCCTAGGCATGGTTGTAGTTGCAGGCCTATTCGGCAGGGCCACACTCTTCTACTTTCGAAGAGCAAATTGAGGCCTAGCCGCTCTCGTCAGGCCGAGCGATCTAGATCCAGATCTAGATCTAGTGCGAGGCCAAGCCCGCTAAAATAGTACTAATCAAATTAAAATCAAGGCTGGATATCGAAATATTGTAATAATTTTGGAATCGCTCGTCCCGTTTCGAAATATCGGCACTGAAGATCTAGTCTAGATCTCGATCTAGATTATCGCGAAAAACAACAGTAGCGTAGGCCTAGCGTCGGCTTTCGGAATTTCTATACAAGTGGTCTAATGATTGCAGAGTGAGAGCACAAATGAGCTATCTGATATATAAACTAATAGATACATAGGCTACTTTAGTTTTCATTCATAGCATTTATAGACCATTTGTACTCTCAACAGCTTGATCGCTGGTCAATGCGAAACTTGCTGAGCGTGTCAAGTGGTCAGGGAAGTCTGCGTTATTACTCAATATGGTATAAACAGAGAGACTGCATATATTTGATATTCTCTCGCTTTAGCATAGTTTCTTTTGATTGTAGTTTCGGAGCACTTGAAAGGACTTGAGTGGGCCATGTGGCCTTTGATTTCTGTTCTTCTCTTCTGTTGAAGAGGATTTCATCTTTGGGCATGGAATTTCTCACTGTACTAATAGGTAAAGTTTCTTTTACCTTGCGAAGGAGTGTCTATTGAGCTGCGAATACTTATTATGGCAATAATTTGACAAAACTGGGGCCAATAAACCACAAGTGGAAGTGTCATGGTGAGAAATGTCACAACACAACGAGGAGCCCCCGCAAATAAACACAGGCACCGCATGTGGGGATTCGCTTCACCTGTTGTATAAATACGTGGTTCGCAGTTCTTGGGTTAATGTCAAATTTATCACATTGAGAATATATTTTACTTATCACAGGAAAGGGATGTGGTTATACTGGACTCTGTTGAAAGAATTATTCAGTTAGAAGTCTTTTGTACTGAGATATTCACATTTAGAGATATCCCCTGTGACCTCATAGTCAGTAACATCTAATTTTTTAAATTAAGCTGCCCTATGACATCTGACTCATTTCACCTGGTCACATGACATTCCAATGTCCTGTAGTGAACTAGACAATGTTCCATAACAGTGGAAAATACAATAGAATTCAAATATTTTTTTTTTCCTGTTGATTTCAAGAAAAGAAAAAAAGAAAAATCAATTTAAATGTCAAGAGATATAATTCTGTTATTTCTCTGATATACAGAAAAACACAACTGGAAGAGAGTTGAGTGCAGTGACCAAGTCACCTCCAAGATACAAATTTGATAGAGCTGATGTGGATTTTCCAGAGCTGTGAATTGCAGCAGTGCTAGATGATGACTCCTTCATTAAACAATATGGTAAGAAATATTCATGAATCTTTGGCCCTGAACTTTGCCATGTTTTGAGCAGCAGTTTTTCAACAGTATGGACTGATTACATAAGCTACTTCCTTCTAATCAAATGGTAGTGAGCTAGTTTTTGTTCTCACTGCATTCGGTTTGTTAGCTGTCAGTGCTTTGAGAGATACTAATTGGCTTTCATCTTGTGGTGAACTAAAGAATGGAGCTATCTTTGTCCTACACTAAAATAACATCGCTGAAGAACCAGTTTCATGTTTTTCATAAATTTTTCAGAAGAGAGTAAAAACACATTAAATCTGATCTTTTCTAAATATTAAACTTTTAATATGCTAAACATTTGCGAAACATACTTTTATCTTCTTCTCATGCCTGTTGGTTCGTTGAGGAACATAGGGCCGTGACAACACTCCACCAGCGCATGTGATTCTTGGTAGTCCTCACCAGTTCAGCTGTCATCCGAGCAGTCTTCACTTCAGCATCGATACTCCTGCACCAAGTCTGTTCAGTCCGCCCACTCTCCACTTTCATAGTGATACTTTTATATTAGAAAGTAATTATAAAGGAATGGATGTAACCGTTTTGAGAGAAATTAGTGTTATGCGCTATACAAATTCATGATGAAAAGTGTTATCAGTTTATGCGAGCATAGTTTAGCTGAGAACACTGGTTACATGTTTTTTGGCCACTGTAATTATCATGTATGTATTCTTCAATCAACAGGAAAATTTATAAGCAATTATTTTAACTCAAAGTATTTTTGATAAGTAAAATTTGATCCCAACAATGCCAACAATGAAACAAGCGCAAAAATGTAAGATCAGAAATGCAGTCAGCTTTCTTCAGAAATAGTGTTCACTTTATATGATCAGATACTTTTTTCACCTGAAACCTGATTCTTTAAATTGTAAGTACTGCAGTTCCTCTGAAGATCAGTGTACGTTTCAGATAGAATTTTGTGCACTTACAAAAAACTAAGTACCATAGCAATTCATGTGTGATAAAATAAAATGAACACTTTCCAATATTTGATGCTCACAACAATCTGGTACTGTAACAGCTCATCACTGTTACCCCTTCGTATGATAAATATAGATTGCGATGATGAATTAGCAGAAAAACTTTATTTTTTATCAATATCAGGTCATTGACACCAGAACTGTGAGTCTCTTTGCAGTCTCAAGCACATTAGTCATAACTGCACCTTATCGAAATTACTCATTTTCACGGTACTGAAATTATTCTGTACTTGGTGTTTAGCAATGTTGAAAGTACATAACAGAAGAATCAGAACATCCACAAAGAGATTTAGTTCTTATGCAGTGATTAGGTTGTGAGCTGCAGGCTGTTTTGAATATGTCATCCTATGAATTTCACTCTTTGTCACCAGCAGATACTCTGATATAAAAAAAATTTACAAAGATCAAGACATTTTCTTGAACCTAAAGAGTGCAAAATTATAGAAAATTACAATGCTGTCCTAAATTAATGGTACGTCATCATTGTATCGTTCAAAGTAAGGAAATCCGTTTTGGGCCTCAAACTTCTGAAATTACAAGACAATGCAAAACAGTGGCTCTTGATGACACAGAAAAATCATATGGTGATTCAGACAGCCATTTTCATCCAGAACTGTGCAAACTTCCTACAGACAGTCATAAAATGAATGGCTTGATCGTGACATAAATGGCATGAGACATTTTAAATTGTTCATTTCTGCAGAGTGCAGTTTCTGCAGTTCTATTCTGATTTGTATCTGTGCAGCTGGTTACAGAGATAACCTATGAAGGAGGTTCACAAAGTCACTACCAACACTGACTTTAGTTTGAGTATCCCTCTCGAGGTATTGGGTGGCTTTTAGATCCACAGCACATGGATCCCCACCAACTCGTCCTGGCCATGTGCTTTACAGCCCACCTGTGAATTTGTTGAAATCCTCATGAATAACACAAACAGGCTTGGAGCGCCAACACACTGATACCACCCAGGCAAAATCTACAAGGGTGTGTACCTTAACAACATGGGATGCCACAGCCTGCCCACGTGTATGGTGTCAATTTGTTGGTGTGTGTGTCCTTTTTGTAAAAACTTTTGCTTGACCTCTTTTATATCAGATAGTCCGAGCACTTCCAGTACTCTGGTTGATAATATGCAGCAACCATTCTGATAGCTACAGCCATCAGACCAGACAATCACATTTGGTATTGTGACAAAAGTGTGAAGAAAGTCATTTACATGAGAGATGAGTGACAAACTCCAACCAGATGAATCAAGTTGTGTGCCCTGTCACGGTATCGTACACTGCAAAGTTGTAGTTCTATTGCTTTCTCTTATGGTTCACTGTTGTGCAGGTGGGTTCAGGTGTTAAGAAGACTTGCTGGTGATCAACAGCCACTACTGATATGTCCTTTATTTGTTCGGCTTTCTTGATGTTTGGGCGTTGATATTAGCGTTGATCTGTAGAATGAGCTGGAGCATCTGAAAACAATACACGTTGCAAACCTCGGGCAGAAAAGTCTTTCACCATTTGACTTCCTGAACCATCTACACACTTTGAAAATTGATACACTTTTTCCAAACATCACTATGCTGTGTATCTTCTGCACGCTTCTGGTTACCGTTGCTCAAGCAGAATGATCTTTCTGCACATTGACCCGAGTTAAAAATGTTCGGAGATCGACAATGTGTCAAGAACGCCTGACCAACCTTGGAATGCTGGCAGTGGAAGGTCGACTTGCAAGAATGATTGATTACAACAGTATAATTGAACTGTTTGCAAGCAGAAAAACCCGCAAAGTTTTGTTGTAGCCATCTCTCTTGCATGCCGTAAAAGTCGGTTCCATACAGTCACCTCATTATTAAGGACTTGTGTAGCTCAATCTACGTCAAAACACCAGTTCATTTAGTGCACACAAATCTGTACACGTAAACGTAACCGATTCTTTGAATTTTGAACTTTCATTTTGATTAACTACTGCGAAACAAATAAAGCCAAATTAGATGCAAACAGCATTTACGTTTGCAAAAGTCATTTTAGTCATTCATATATTTTAATTTAGCACCATGCATGCACGAATGTTGAACCTGGAATATAACATTTACTTCAATTTACAGATTTTATTATAGTGACAAATTTCTAAACACAGTCAATTCCGGATATAGTCAAGTGCAAGACTGTAGGCTGTTGATTTGACCATAAACGAATATTTACTATTATGAAAATAGTAAGCTATGTATGGTTTACACAGTGCAAGAGATCAGCTTGACTGTATCCGAAACTTGACTGTAACCGACTTGACTATATCTGGAATTGACTGTATTTTGACAAGGGGCCTACAATGATGTCCTGCCCTGGGGCCCGTGTTGGCTCTCAGCGGCCCTGCCTGGCTCCAGAAACAGTTTCTTGCTATTCGTCCACCAATAATGTAAGAGAGGCACCAAAAGGAGAGGATTAACAAACATTCAGACCACTGGTGCTTTCTTTTCTGAAGTAGCATTTGGAGCAGACCTGCCAACATTTCTGTTTGTGGGATTCTGACCCCCATCTTTCCAAATATTCCTGAGATGTGCGCATATGACAGAATTAGATTTGACACCAAAGGTGGCCATGAAGAAGGCTTTACACACATGAACTTTTATCAAGATTGAAATGGTGTTGAATCCAGAACACTGGTCGTGACTTTGTATTCTAGTGCAATGTCTTTTTGGAGCTTTCTTTACATGTGTGATGATGAATTAACGCTTCTGTTCACATGTGATTGCTTACAGTTCATTGAAAATACTCTGATATTGGTCATTATATTTTTTAGAGTATCGCAGCTGCAGGGTATTGCTGTAAGTAAGGCTTTATCATCAGTGTGCCTTTATTTCTGTTCCTTTATGTTTTTCTTCCATACAGTGGGATCAGCACAGTCTTTCCTGCTTCTTTTGGACTTTGGAATTTCTTCCAGAATATGGTGATAAGAAGAGCTGAAGTCAGCTCAGGCAGATTTTGTTTTTCTTTTTTAAGTGTTGAGCTGTCACTTTGCTCATGCACACTGCGCCCATCCAAACAAAGATCCTGTACTTCCTGTGAAGTGAACATTTGATTATTTGATGACGATTGCACAATTGAGTGCTTTTTACATCGGCTTTGAGCACAGACGTTTTTCTCTCTTATGATTTTAACTCTGGACAGTCTTCCTTCAATATCACTTTGCAAATCATCTGAGTCAGATGCTTCCCCAAAAAACTTAGGAGGTACATAATCAATGTTGTCACCTGAGCAATCTGGGTCACCAATGTGTAAGATATGATTGATTGATCCAACTTGTTCAGATGATTGTGAGATTTATTTTTTTGTTTTGTTCAGTGCACTTACTGGCACAATTTGAATGTGACATTTCAGAACCATCTGACTTAGCTTTTTTACAAAAATATTCCTCTGAACAAAACAGATCTGGACTATTATCATTTGTGAAATTTAATGACATTCTTTAATAAGACCATGGCATGTCAGTTCTTGTAGTTTCCGTTCCTTCTATTTGGCATTGATCAGTGATAGTATTGAAAACAGTAGAAACTCCATGGCTCAACATGATCTTCCATAACACATCCTCCTTGCGAAATCCGGTTTTAGCCATTTTTAAAACATACTACTTTATTTTTGATAAGATGCACATATTTAGGTGCTCAACCTGCACAGCCCACTCAGTTCATTGGGACATTTGTCATTCCGAGTGTGCCTACAGCTGTTTCTCCCGCTGACCACGGCTTGTCTGCGCCGCAGGCCCCAATGTTTGTAATTTTTCCTAAATTTACAGCCTTATCTAAAGTTTACCTGTATTATAAATCCAGGGGTGTTTCCTATCAAATAAAAACTCTGGCTTTCCTCTACAACCCGCATTCTCAATTTTGCCTCTGTCTATGTTTGTAAGCATTCTCTTACCTTCTACAAATCATGT